>JAWZYT010000180.1:302500-610000 GCA_034508575.1 Petrolisthes manimaculis | reverse complement strand
AAGGAGTGAGTGATGGGCAGAACTTTGTAGAGTCCAAGGATAATACAGTACAGTATCGGCAAAAAAAGACGCTACCTCCCACCCTACGACATCATGACATAAAATTATGGGAGATATCATAAAAAATATATATATATGTATTGTTCTGGTACCCACCAATTAGTACTTTGTCATTTCTCCTTTCATATTAATAACCTCTTGCAGACGTCTAGACATAGACCTAGCTAATTTTCAAAATAGGATCTCTCCAGTAAAGCAAGAAGGATATGCGTTATGGTTGTGGTATGCCTGACAGTTCGCCTGTATATTTCTTTAATGCCACTTTTCCTTTCCTTAGTGCCAAATTATGGACCCTTTCCGCCTTGCTAGTTGTTGTAGCACCCATGGCAATGCACTAGGTTAAATCTAGGTCCACCAGAATCACGGGGTAAAGATTCAATTTGAAAACAATCTGGGCACAAAAAAAGTCAGTGCACTGATTCCACCCAGGCAGACATAACTAGTAAATTTGACATTTTTTCAGCCAGTGGTCGGCAGCAATAGGTTGTTAGGATACCGCCCTCTGCCAGACAGATTTCAAAATTTACTAGTTGTCTGCCTGGGTGGAATCAGTGTACTGACTTTTTTTGTGCCCAGATTGTTTTCAAATTGAATCTTTACCCCGTGATTCTGGTGGCCCTTAGATTTAATTAACCTAGTGCATGGGAAAAAAATCATACATCTTTCAATGCCAGGTAAAACAAAAAATATTATGGCTACGCTCAGACTAAACAGGGCGATATTCAATTATTAGGTTCTCCAATCACGCTTGTCATAAATAGGCGACCAAAAGCGTTCACTTTTCCAACTGTCCCTTATAATCTGTTACCTTTTGTGCTCACTGTCCCACCTCTCAGTTACCTTCTTCCTGGGCGCTATGTGACCTCGCTGTTGAGACACCTAATATCAATCAAGAAAACAAAAACTCTGTGTCTACGTGGATTTACAGAAACTGTCAAACAGTTCTATATTGGTCCTTTCCATTGTTTACTCGCCAAATTCATCCTAATAATCCAGTTATAATCATTTACACAGTTCAGTTTCTTTTGTTCAGTGCTTACAAATTACTATGAACACGTGTGTAATCTGCCCCATGGCCCATGGATTAAGAGTAATCGGCCCCCTAACTAGAGTTAGGCGGAAACCGGTTTTCTGCATGGCAGAGGGAGTGTTTTAAAGGAAAACGACACAAAGTTCATATGTCTTTCCCGATTCCCTCCATTTATTCCTTCGATTCTACATGCTACATTATACATTAATTTTCACAGTCCACTTGGAACAAAGGGGTAAATTCCCTAAAATCCTTATAAAACAATTGCCAGCATACTGTTTACACACCTATTCTTTACACATCTTCACTTCACTCACACGCTACTGGGAGGTATCAGACAAACAACAATTACAGTATGGACCTATCTTCTTTATTCTGTACACGTAAAGTTGGTATAACTAAACATTTGACAGCTTTCTCTCTTGTGATTTAAGGACCCTGTGATCGTGTGTGAGACCTGGTGGCTTCTGATTCCTCCTGATTATGCCATGAAACAAGCCTCGTGGTAATGTTTGAAGGACGATCAGCTCAGTAACCTACAATTTTCTGACTACATCAGAGAGCATTTAATGGGAGCTTCATCTGTTGGGGAATTAGAAGGTCTGTGATTCCTCCAAACTATGCCACGAAACACATCCCCTACATTGAGGGCGTCTAGCTGTTTTCTGATATGGTTAGGAGTAATCATGCAGTGTACGGTTGCCTTCCAATTTACCCTCAAGATAATCTCCCCTCAAGGACAGTCAACGAGAATATGGAAAAAAAGCTTAAGGGGTGGTTTCTTGTGTGTGAATTGGAAGCTAGGTCTGATTCCACCAAACTAAGCCACAAAAGTGATCCCCTAGCGCTATTTAGCACAGCTGAGGCATAGTTTGGAGGAGTCAGAGACCTCCCTTTTCACCAACTAGAAAACTTCCCCTTAATTAATTGGGAGCCTAATTGGTGCTGGATTGGGTAGGTCCCCCTCTCTTTTCCTCAGCCTCATAATGATTAGCCTTCTTCATTTGCTTCTTGTGTTCGTGTTTGCTGTTGCTGGTGGTAGAATCTGTTGAAAAGATAGATATACTGTACTGTAGTAATGTCAAAGTATAGGTGTAATTTATAATCATATATTGTATACTCGAGATGATTTAGGAGGATATTGTCTCCAAACAAAGCCAGGGAACAGAAGATTCCCTCTGTATATGAATGTAGGAGATGTGATTCATAGCAGAATTTAAATTAGGAGGACTGCATGTCTTCTACTTCAATTTGGCCACGTAGTAATGTGTGGGTATTCATGGATTTGATTTGAGGATGAAGGAAGACCGCAGTAGGCCTGGCAGACCCTGTAGGACGAGGGAGAAGGTGATAGAGTGGTGGGACGGCAAGCATGAAGGAGGCAGAAGGAAAAAAAGGTCATAGAGTGGTGGAATAGCAAGTACAAGGTAAATAGAAGGAAAGTAAGATGAATTTCACTAAACCTATCATACACTGTATTCGTTACTAGTGGAGACAAGTGTTTCTAGTACTCATTACAAGTGGAGGCAACTGTACCTGAGTCCACAATACCATAATAGCAGGGACAGAAGGGTGTGCTATCCCAGGCGAGTTGGCTGTAAAGGCAGAACGTCTCCATGGTACTGGACATAAGGATGTATTTCCTGTATCAAAGCTGCACTGTAGTTTCAACCACCTGACAGAGAAGTTGGGATCGAAGTTAGTTGGGTTGGTTCGAAACTGCGGCAGTCGTGTTCATATACAATGATTCAGCTGTACCAAACCAAAACACCACCAGTGTCGGTTACTCTGTCATGAAATATCTCAGAGTTCGCTGCACTTGTTCGTGTGTTAACAGTACAAATAACCTCGCCAAAGTGTTCCAGTCAGGCTCATTTCAAAGCAGTGGTGGACGATTTACCATCTCTAAAGAGACCCTGTGATGTAGTCGGAAATTGGAGGTAAATAAGTCATTCAAATATTTACACGAAACACCACCTATCGGGAAGGAGCTTGTTTCGTGGCATGGTCAGGAGGAATCAAAAGCCTCTAATTTTCATAGTTCAATGCTTCGAAAGGAGTCTGAAACACTTTGGTGGCGAGGTCAGTAATGTAGTCATATGTACAGTTGCGCACCACAATCCCTAGCCCACCTGAGTCGAAGCCCAAGATCTGAAGCAAGTGGTTTCTGGACGACAGCCCACCCAAGGCCTACATTGGTGTGATATTGGTGTGTGGCCTACATTGGTGTGTGGCCTCGTGATGGTTTAGGTGGACTGTCGTCCAGAAACCGCCTGTTTCAGATATCTGGCTTCGCCGGTGTACAAGTACAAACTCCTGAGATGCTTTATGAATACCGACCGTCCCAAACCAACTATCAAATGTGTGAGTTGTTTCAAACTGTGTAGTAAATCATCGATCACCCAACATTATATACAGCCAGAGTAATACATAGGTTAGTGTAATAATATTGATACAAATAAGCAACATTTATGTTAATGCAATAATTATGAAATTATATTACTCCGGAACCAATGTAACACAAGTAAACATTGGCTGTCTCAATGCAACCCGTCTATCCTACACGTGCACACACATTACAGTGTCTGTTATGTTTTCTTGATGTGTGTATGTGTGTGTGTGTGTGGTTTTAGTCATTTAGATTCTCATGGGTCCCGCCTACCCGTATGTATTGTTGTCTGCCTATTGATTGACGCTACACGGAGCAATACAAAACAAAACAAAAAACATTAGTGTCAAACAGATGCAAACCTAATAAAATATTTGTCTATTGATTCAGATACGCAGTAACAAGTTTTAATTGTATCTCAGGTTGACAAGGCTGGGAGAGAACTTTTGCAATTATTACCAGGTTGCTGGGAGGCTGATAACCCTATGACACACAGTATCTGTTGTAATCTGGTACAGCTATATCCAAAAATCTTCCAATACTTTCCTTCCATCGTAATAAATATCTTGGTAATAAGATACAACACATGTATGATTTTGCAGCACCTCATAAAAATAATAATTGAGGTTGATGAGTTGACATAAGGTGATGTGTGATGATTATATTCAGATATGATACTGATTGATTTGCCCAATGGAAGGAAAGTGTTGCTGTATATTTGATTGTGACTGTACAGGATGTTTGGTGCACGAAAATAAATAATCGAACGAAATAATGCATCAGTTTCGAAATCGTGTGTCTCACATGATTAAGGGGGTGCAGGTAAAAGGGGACAGACTTCAGGGGTTTAAGGGGGTGTGGGATATTTTGGGGGGTGCGGGAGTAGAGGGAACAGGCTGGGGAGGACAGGAATAGGGGACAGGCTAGGGGGGGTGCGGGAGTAGGGGACAAGCTTGGGGGGGTGCGGGAGTAGGGAGACAGGCTTGGGGGGTGCGGAAGTACGGGGACAGGCTTTGGGGGTGCGGGAGCAAGGAGACAAGCTGGGGTAGGGGGGGTGCGGGAGTAGGGGACAAGCTTGGGGGAATGCGGGAGTAGGGGGACAGGCTTGGGGGGTGCGGGAGTAAGGAGACAAGCTTGGGGGGGTTAGGGGGGTGCAGGAATAGGGGACAGACTTTCTACCCACCCCAAGCCTGTACCTCTATTCCCGCACCTCCCAGTCCCCCTTCCCCCCAAGATTGTCCCTTACTTCCGCACCCCCCCAGTCACCCCCCCCCCCCCTAGCCTGTTCCCTACTCTCACACCCCTTAATTAAACACTTCAGTATTTGGATATCTGCTGTGTCGTAATTGTAATATAACCACATTGAGTATGACATGTTACTCTTTATCAATAGAATAAGGGGGTGCGGGAGTAGGGGACTGGGGGGTGCGGGAATAAGGGACAGGCTTGGAAGGAGGATAAGGGGGTGCAGAAATAGGGGGACTGGGGGTGCGCGATTAGGGGGACAAGCCTGTCCCTTATTCCCGCACCCCCTTAACCCCCCCCTCCCGAAGCCTGTCCCTTACTCCTGCACCCCCCTAAGCCCCTCAAACCTATCCCCCTATTCCCTTTAAGCTTCCTTGCATGTTACTGATTTTAGAACGTTTTTTTTTTTTAGAACGTTTTTTTTTTAGATTTTTTCTACATATTGAGAAATTATTATTGAATTTGTATTATCCCTTCTTTTCCTTCTATTTCCTTCGTGCTTGCTCTCCCACTTCTCTCTCTACCACATTTTATCTTTTCCTTCTATTTCCTTCGTGTTTTATTGTCCATCTTAATTCTCCCTCGTCACCTTTATTCTAACATCATTATCTCGTTACAAACATAACAATATACACAACAGCATACAAACAAACTAGACAGTAGCCTATAGGTACAGTACAGTTGCCAAAAATGGTATTGCGACAACTATTGATACAACATTAAATATATTAATGTCCATAGTCGTTTGTAGGGATTATAATTATGTATTACAGAATGATATGTATATTTCTTTCTGTTATACATGCTTATAGTCTCTACAAATATTTGTGGGTATTATTATGGTTAAAGTTCTATCAAGATTTGTCGCAATACTTTTTTTGGCAACTGTACAATTGCTTGCACTTATAACTGGTACATGAGAGGAGGACTCACAATGCTGAGTGTACCATTTATAAGTTCCGGAAACTGTACATTGCTTTAAAGATGTATAGTAAAAAAAATGGAGGTTATAAAGTCCTTCAAACATGGCCACGAAACACCACCTACACAACCAGAGAGCTTGTTTCGTGGCATAGTCAGGAGGAATCAGAAGCCACCAGAGGTCTCATATATGATCACAGGGTATATAGTACACTCGTGATACATAATTCCTGACCAGAGTGTGAGGAACAGAAAGCTTCGAATCGCATGGTATTGTTCCTTTCCCCACCCAGTACACCTATAGAGGCTGAGTTCGAATGCAGGGTATGTGTGTGTGTGTGGTTCGGCTGGTGCACTGGTGCCTGCCGTTCGTCTCTGGTCAGAAATTACGAATCATGAGTGTACACTCGCCAGAACTGCCCCGTGTTACATGAGCTCGCATGTTTCGGGAGATGTGGCACCACTGTGATGATTTGCCACGTAAAAATGCCCGCATGTGTGATGGAGTAACCTCGATACAGTGGTGCATGAAGTGAACCTTGTTCTTTAAAACTTCGAACCACAATGTATCATTTCAGCTCGAATTTGTTTAACCTTAATGTTCTACATTAGAAAGTATTCAGTACTCGTCATTATGTACTGCATTTTAGCTGTCTACATTTTGTGATTATGTTTTGTTTCTATCTTATCACCTAATACATGTATGGATCCCCAAATCTGTTGTTAGAAAAAGGGAGGAGCCATAAGCCTCGCACATGGCATGCTGTGATAAGACCACATTTGCTTCAATATTCAAAGAACGAATCACAAGAATAGTGAACATCCAAGATATTGTCGAGAACTCATTGGAAGAAGCTTCAGTTTCCAGTCATAACTGAAGAGACGAGTTTTCTTCACCTTGCCGGTGGGGCTAGCATATTCATTCTCGCCATCATAACGTAATGAACATAAAACCAGATAGTTACTATAGCTGCAATATACACAATGTTAATAGTGCGTTAATTAATATGCCCCTGACTCCATAAAAAGTTCATTTTAATAATAGTTGTTTGTTAAAAAAAATTGGAAAGATTAGTTTGTTATCCGTTTACAGGTTAAAATATATCCCATATAAAAGTTATGTTAATATTATTCACCCAAATAATTGTAATAAAGTCAGAATTACAAACGTGATCAGAATAGTTGTCATTCACACATCCAACTTATCAGTGTTTACTCGTTTATTCAGTTCATGTTATACCTTTTTTAGAATAACTTCTACAATTAGTGTAGTAGGTTGGTAAGAAATAGGTAGATAGAAATAGATAGTTTATTTTACCTTACAATAAGTAAAAATATATTAAATATAGGTTTCTTTTTTCTAACTCCAATACATTACCAACATAATCGTGTTTCTTCACTGTTCCTGTGTTTCTTACTACGAATCTTGAATCAAATGTGGTCACATCTGAGCTTGTATGTGCCAGGCTCACAGCTTCCCCTTTTCTCTGACCTCATAATATAAGGAGCTGCAGACTAGATGATGAGATACAAACGACACGTCATCACAAAACTGTGGCCAATTATTATGCATTTTATAAATAACTACTTTGTGTAGTACCCGGCGTTGACCGGGTAAAAATTAAGATACCCAATATTTGGAGAACAAAACGTATGTTGGATTAAGATTCATCATATGCATAAATTGCAAAAGCCATCACAAATTTTCCTCCTGAAGGGGTGGTCAAAATTTGTTCCTGGTGGAGATATATATCCCTATTTTTTCTGGTAAATCCCCACTCCTACTGGCAAGCTCGCCAGCAGCTAGAAAGAGCAAATAAAAAAGTGTTTTATTTTTTCCCCTAAAACCATGCTTGGGTCACCCTGATCAAGAATATGTATATTGGTTCGCGGGTCTTGCACTGATGGTTAGGGCGTGATGAGATAAGATTAATTACTTCTCTCTTTTATATATAAAGGTGGCATATATTAAACACTTATTGCATATGGATCAGGTTAAACAAAGTTCAGCCTGTTATGACACTTTGTGGTTCGAAACACTCAACAACAAAGTTCACTTCATGCGCCATGGTATCGAGGTTACTTGTTTCACACACGTTGATTGTTTCGAGGCAAATCATCACAGTGGTGCCACATCTCCTAAAACGTACGAGCCCCTGTACCACGGGGCAGTGCTGGCGAGTGTACAGTCTCCTCCACTCCCGCTTTCACCAGTTCAGCGTTGTCAACGTATACCCCCGGCATCGTGTGAGCTACCAGATCCGAATCTCACATCCGAAACACCTGCCATCAACCCTTACTCTTACTGGCAGGTGTTTCGGATGCGAGAGTCGGAACTGGTAGCTCACATGATGCCGGGTGTATACGATGGCAACGCTGAACTGGTGAAAGCGGGAGTGGAGGAGACTGTACATTCGTTTGGGTGGTAAGTCTTGAGCAAATTATTCCTCCAACTATTCCAGGCAACAGGATACCATTATTTCTTATTTCATCTGGGTCTGTTTCCTGGCATACTTTTTGAGGAATCAAAATGTTCCAATCTATTAATGGTATACTATCCCGTTAACAAAAATAGTGGTGTACTGTTGCTTGGAATAATTTGGATGAAACACTTGCTCAAAAATTTCCTAATACACAGTACTTATCCCCTTAAAAGCTGAATCAAACTGTTATTTACCTATCTGATATATTCATAGGCACTGAACTAAAAAAGAAATATATGATAATAATAATGATAATAATAATAATAATAATATGAAGGAAACAACAATTCACATTCATATTTGATTGATGTGCGAGTGAAAAAATAGTACCGCCCTCGGGAGAAGGTCATAGAAGGGGGAAGGGGAACAACAAACACGAAGGTTTGATTTCAGATTGAAGGAAAAGGTGATAGAGAGGTGGGACAGCAAGCACGAAGGAAATAGAAGGAAAGGGGGAGAAGGTGTTAGACAGGTGGGACAGCAAGCACAAAGGAAATAGAAGGAAAGGAGGAAAAAATGATGGAATGAAGGGACAGCAAGCACGAAGGATATAGAAGGAAAGAAGAAATAGTTGCAGAATTGAAAGGGCATGCGATGTCGTTTTGTTTACATAACATCATTTCACACTATTGGTAATGTGGTTATTGGCTTTGATTCCCAGATAAACGCTGATAATCTCGTACTAACATAATATGATGAAAGACTTCTATATTAATTGGAGTTGCCCGAGAGTCTTTAATTAAGTTATATATATACAATATTATGAGAAATTGCACCAAGCATACAGAAGGATTTATTGGCACGAAGACAAAAATTATTTGAGTGCAGACAGAAATAAGTTGATTAATTAAGGGGGTGCAGGAAGAGGGGGACAGGCTTGGGGTGTTTGCGGTGGGTCGTTTTTTTTTTTGGAGGGGTGCGGGAGTAGGGGATAGGCTTGGGGGGGAAGGGGGGTGCAGGAATAGGTTACAGCAGGCTTTCTATCCACCCCAAGCCTTTCCTTCTATTCCTGCCCCCCCACGAAGCCTGTTCCCTACTCCCCCCAAGCCTGTCCTCCTATTCCCGCACCCTCTTAAAGCATTAGAGGGTAACACAATAATATTCATTGGCTAAACACAGCTTATTAAATATTGATTACATTTCCTTCAGAAAGTAATACGTATATTTTATACCAAATACTAATGTAATTCTAGGGACTTATTACTAGTTGGAAGTGAACATGAGACTCGTATGCCAAGTACAGTTTATTTGGCAACACAGAGTAGTGAGTATCAAGTAAGTAGTGCTGAACCAAGCGCTTGGGTAATGCAGCCTTCCCTTGCCTTGTATACAGAAACGTCTATGTACAGTCGCGTGCACCAGTCAGTATCCCCCATCTTGGTTGGAGCCATGGCCAGAGGAGAGCAGGGAATCGAACAACCCCTCCCTCCAACCCTCACCCACACCCTCTACACACACCATCTCCACCTTCACCCACACCTCCACCCCAGCCCCACCCCAGCCCTGTTAAGAAAGTTGCTGGTTAGGCGTGATATCACTCACGTATTAATGTTAATATTTATTATTAAACATTCACCTGAATTACCAATACCATCTATACCACACCAGAAGGAGCTAATCTGCAATAATGTGTTAATGTGACGTTATGGAGATAACAAATTCATATAAAGGCAGTAAAAATATACAAACAACCATAAATATAACAATTTACTGGTTCTAAAATCAGTAAATAATTTACATATGTCCAGTGAATGTGTTATTCCAATAATATAAGATATATTACAGTCCATCACCACCACAACCCTAACACTCCATTGTAACGCCAACGAACAAAACCTCGAACACGAAAGAATCAATCAACACGTTTGCGAACTGTATATTGCTTTGCCATAGCATAATGCAGATATGCCAATATTATAATTATAAGCAGTATTCTCCTTTATGTCTAGTTTCTCTATCGTCCATGTGAAAATATGGATGATACACCACACCTTATCTGGTTTTCATAATATTTGAATCAAGATAAGCACGTTTCTTGACACTAATGAACAGTTGATTTGGATACTATTACAGGTTACGGTATCATATTATTACAGGTTACGGTATCATATTATTACAGGTTATGGTATCATTATGTATGACTATATACCCTACAAGATTTCTCAAGACAAAATAGAATGCTAGTTGTATCATTTGACATTCATTTGTGCAATTAAGTAGTCATAATAATCCTTTGTTATTAATTGATGTGTTACAACTGTGGTTACAACTGTAGTTAGAGAGCCATTGAAGTGGTGAAGTCGGCGCTGTAGACGACCCAACAAGTCCTGGACGGATATTCCCAAACTGTTGTTAATTTCGGCACCATCTAAATTATCAGCCAATCAGGCGCCTTTCTCTCGTCATGACATCACTTCTGATTGACCAATCACACTCTTCCAAAGGTATGACGTCACTCCAACGTATACGATTACACCAATTATTATTATTGTGCATAATAATACTAATAATGATTATTATAATACGTTATTTTTATATACATAAATATCAGCCAAAGAAGTGCACTCTCGAGCATAATGTCTGATCCAATTTTTTTTAGTAAGTGCCGACATGACGTATCTGCTGCAGACCCAGAGTTGCCAATTTATCACTTTTGGAGCTAGATTCGGCACTTTATAGAACAATATAGCTCTTACAATTTGGCTTTAGTCCCATTTGTCAGCTGCTTTTCTGTGTTTATTTTGTGCATTTCTTGGTGGTTTTAATTATTTCAGAGTCGTGGCATAACAAAGAGTAATAAATAAATAACAATCAGAAGGTTTTGTAGGACATATATAAAAAATAGCGCCTTTTTAGCGCTTTTCGGGAGTAAGTTTAGCGCCTTAAGAAGATTCCAGTTGGCAACTCTGCACAGACCACAGTACTCGCTGCAGTTGGTGTTTTGGTGCAAATTGCCAGGAGATTGAATAATCTCACAAAGATAAAGGACTTTGATGTTAAATGATGTTGGGTATAATCAAAGGGAGAGACAACACAAGACAGACCTTAGTTACCACCATTATTTCACGAAATAAATGAGGTACAGTAACGAGCACTAATAACTATTTATGTGTGCTTGGAATACCTAGAGACCATAAATAAATGCATAATAAGATCTCCATTGGAATTACAGTACTTCGTTGGTGAATTGGACTGTTCAAAGCTTCAACTAAAGTTGTATACCTTAGTGCTCGTAACTGTATAATGGAAAAAATGACAGCTGTCGTAAAGGAGTGCAATGTTTTTATATTAGTTATTTCACGACGAGGATAAGCGCGAGTCATTAGTTAATCGGAATTTGACGTCATGACACAAGGGAAGCCCGTGAGTCGTGAGAGGCTGATATTTCACTTAGTCATTATTTTCACTTCAACTTAATTTTTAGTTCATTTTTTATTGGACTGACACATTTTTTGCTATAATGTTAATCCTCTACCATTATTCCGTTTGTAACCAAAAAACCAAGTAAATATTTAATTAAATTAATGAGGTATGAAGAAATAAATGACCACTTCTGCCGTGAAAAAGTGCAATGTCTTATAACAATAAAAGCAAGCTATGACGTCATACCTTTCGGAGTGTGTTTGGTTAATTGGAGGTGACGTCATGACGAGAGAAAGGCGCCTGATTGGTTAATATTTTAGATGGTGCCGAAATTAACAACAGTATCGGAATATGCGTCCTGGACAATAGCATGGTTTTGAGGTCTGGCAGAAACAATTGGCCAAATATTGACTGGCGCACCCAGGTAACGGTACTGGGAACACATGGGAATGACAGTCCCTCCAATGGTGAACACTGGCCGAGCGTGAGGAAGGCGGCAGGTGAATATTCTACTCTTATCTGGTGAGACACAGTGAGAGGAGGCCACAGAAAAGGAGTGAAGAAACCGCTGAACATCCCATGGTGAGGTAGAATATACACAGATATCATCAGCATAGACGTAATTGTAGTACCAGGAATATAAAGGAGAGAAGTGAGCAGCCGATGCATCAAAGTATTAAATAACAATGGGCTGAGAACACCCCCTTGAGGTGTACCAAGATGAAAACTGCGTAAAGGACTGAACGCACCTCTGTAAAACACACGGGAGGTCCTGTTAATAATAATAATAATAATAATAATAATAATAATAATAAACGGTTTATTTCTTTGGCAGGCAAACTGGCTGAAAAGATACTGAGGTAGCCCCGAATCCAACGTAGTATATTACTCTTTATACCAAAGTCAACCACTTGATCCAAAATGACGTCTCTACTAGCAACACCGAAGGCACTTCGAAGGTCAATGAAGGCCACCACACTGTCCCTGGAAAGACGAGATTACAGGTCGACTAGGCAGTGGTGTGTGCACTGCTGGGGAAGGAAACCCACTCCTCTTCTTCCCCTCTCCCCACCCGTCCCTCCTCGCCCCCCCCCCCCCGCCCCCCCTCATTACGGTGTGGTGAGCAGTGCCCCCATATTGGCCCTCAGGTTTCTTCTGAGGGCACTTCGACCCCCCCCCTCCCCCCTCCACGACCCCCACCCCCTCTTTCCTTCTTCTACTTCAATTCTCCTCCCCTTTCCCCTCTCTCTCCCACCCTCCCTTCTTTTTCCATCGACCCCCCCCACCACCACCACCACCACCGCTACCCCTTCCTTCCTACTTCAATTCTCTTCCCCTTCCTCTCCTTTAGTCCTTTCCCCGTTCCCCCTCCCCCTCCTTTCCTTCAGTCCTTCCCCTCTCCTTCAGTCTATACCCCCATCCCCCTCCCCCTCCTTCAGTTTTCCCCCTCCTTCCCTTTATTCAGTCCTCCCCCTCCTCCCTCTCTGTCTCCCCCCTTCCTCTCTCTCCTTCACTCCCCCTCCTCCCTCTCCCCCTCCCCCCTCCCCCTCCCCCCCTCTTGAATTCCAGCCTAACCTGTCCTAATATTACTGGATATTTTGAGGGGGAGGGGTAGGGGGGGGGAGGAGGGAGATGAGGAGGAAAGAGAGGAGAAAGAAGAGAAAAAGGAGGAAGGGGAGGAGGAGATAATTATAAAGGGTGGGAAAAAAGAGAAGAGAGAGAATGGGAAAGAGAAAAAGAAAGAGAAGATAAAGAGTGAGAATATGGAGAAAAAAAAAAGAAGGAACAAGAGGAAGAGGAGAAGAAAACGAAAAGAAAAAGTAAGAGAGATGAATGAGTAAAGAAGAGAAAAAGGGTATGAAGAAAAGGATAGTAAAGCAGAAGGATCAACATTTATTGTGTGTGTGTGTGTGTGTGTGTTTAGTAGTATTGTGTGTGCGTGTGTGTGTGTTTAGTGTTGTTTATGTGTGTGTGTGTGTGTGTGTGTGTGTGTGTGTGTGTGTGTTTAGTGTTGTTTATGTGTGCGTGTGTGTGTGTGTGTGTGTGTGTGTGTGTGTTTAGTGTTGTTTATGTGTGCGTGTGTGTGTGTGTGTGTGTGTGTGATAGCAGGACACTTTAGGGCTGTGTGTGTGTGTGTGTGTGTGTGTGTGTGTTAGCAGGACACTTTAGGGCTGTGTGCGTGTGTGTGTGTGTGTGTGTGTGTATGTGTGTGTTAGCAAGACACTTTAGGGCTGTGTTTGTGTGTGTGTGTGTGTGTGTGTGTGTTAGCAAGACACTTTAGGGTTGTGTGTGTGTGTGTGTGTGTGTGTGTGTGTTAGCAGGACACTTTAGGGTTGTGTTTAGTACTGACGGAATATTCTACAACACAACTCACCTTTCACATTTGATCTCTCTCTCTCTCTCTCTCTCTCTCTCTCTCTCTCTCTCTCTCTCTTGGTCTGTTACACTTTCACATTAACTTCCCTGATACTCTCTCTCTCTCTCTCTCTCTCTCTCTCTCTCTCTCTCTCTCTCTCTCTCTCTCTCATTTTCCCTTCACGTTTTCCCAGCTTATTTTTCTCTCCCCTCTCCCCTCTCCCCCCCGCCCCCCCCTAGGGTCCCGGGGGAGGAGTAAAACAAGGGGGTGTCAAGAAGGGAACAAAAGGGAGGGACACAGATTTAGGGGTGTGAGAGAGAGAGAGAGAGAGAGAGAGAGAGAGAGAGAGAGAGAGAGAGAGAGAGAGAGAGAGAGAGAGAATCAGGGAAAATAATGTGAAAGTGGAACAGTTTTAGGGGAGAGTGAGTGAGAGAGAGAGGGAGAGAGAGAGAGAGGGAGAGTGAGAGAGGGGGGGGGGTTACGAACACAGATAGAAAAGGAGAGAGAGAAAGAGATATGTCTGTATGTATGTGTGTGTTTGTGTGTGTGTGTGTGTGCTTCGAATAGCCTGATCGAATAAATATTAATGAAACAAACTCAAAACAATAATAATAATAATAATAATAATAATAATAATAATAATAATAATAATAATAATAATAATAATAATAATAATAGTAATAATAACAATAATAATAATAATAATAATAACAATAATAATAACAATAATAATAATGATAATAATGATAATAACAATAATAATAAAAGCAATAACAATAACAAAAACTATGACAACAACAACAATAACACTAACAATAACAATAATAATAATAATAACAACAACAATAACAATAACAATATCAATAATAATAATACTAAAAAAATAATAAAAAATATAATAATGATAATAAATAAAATAAATGAAAAATAAACACATTTTTTTTTATTTGTTATGTAAGTCAGTCGGGCACGTCCCATTGTTGGGTGTTGTGGGTTGTGGGTTTGTTGTTCAGGGGGGGGGGGGGGGGGTTATGGTCATTGTTGTTGTTGTCGTTGTTGTCGTTGTTGTTGTTGATGTTGTTTTTTGTTGATGTTTTTCCCACACACCACAATGGCTTAGTGGTATTGTTCACTCACTCACTCACTCACTGCTAGAGAGAGAGAGAGAGAGAGAGAGTTAGTGAGAGAGAGAGAGTATGGTCTCACTAGTAGATAGAGCGAGAGAAAATATATAGAGAGAAATACAGAGAGAGACAGAGAGACAGAAAAAGAAAAACAAACAGAGATAATATTATACAAGTACAGAGACAGACAAACACACACACACACACACACACACACACACACACACACAGAGAGAGAGAGAGAGAAGCGTTTTAATTTGTGTGAGGTGTGTTGTGTTGGACTGATGGTGTGAGTGGGGAGGTGGGTTTTACTCTCATTTTAGTTCTTATTTGTGTGTGTATTTGTGTGTGTGTGTGTGTGTGTGTGTTATTATTAGGGCTGTATTTAGTGTGTGTGTGTGTGTGTGTGTGTGTGTGTGTTATTATTAGGGCTGTGTTTAGTGTGTGTGTGTGCGTGTGTGTATTAGCAATATTATTAGGGCTCTGTTTAGTGTGTGTGTGTGTACATTGCGTGTGTGAGAAAATACCTAGATGAAAACACTATGAAAATGCTCATTCATAACCACATAACCCGCTGCCACCGCCACCGCCGCCCCGCCGCTGCTGCCGCTGCCACCGCCGTTATTTTTTAATGATTAGTGTTTTTTTGTGTGTTTTTTAATAATATATATATATATTTTGATTAATTATTTTTTTTTTTGTAATAATTAACTTTTTATTTTTATTATTTTTTTTATTTGATTTATTATTTTTTTTTCGTCGTCGTCGTCGTCGCCGCCGCCGCCGCCGCCACCCAGCCCCCGCCGCCGCCGCCACCGCTGCCACCTCCTAGCCTCCACCCCGCCGCCGCCACCGCCGCCCCGCCGCCCCGCCGCCCCGCCGCCCCGCCGCCGCCGCCGCCATCGCCCCGCCGCCGCCGTCGTTTTTTAATAATTATTATTATTTTATTTTGTTAATAATATATATATATATATTTTAATATATATATTTTTTGATTAATTATTTTTTTTTGTAATAATTAACTTTTTATTATTATTATTATTATTATTTTTCGTCGTCGTCGTCGCCACCGTCGCCACACCGCCGCCACCGCCGCCGCCGCCGCCGCCACCCCGCCGCCGCCGCTCAACCGCCACCACCCCGCGCCACCCCGCCACCGCCGCCGCCGCCGCCCTGCCGCCGCCCCGCCGCCGCTCACGTTGTTTTTAATAATTCTGCTTTTTTTTTTTTTTAATATTATATATATATTTTATTTTTATTCTTTTGTAATATTTTTTTTTTTTTTTTTTTTTTATTATTAATTTTTTTACTTGATTTTTTTTTTTTTCGTCGTCGTCGTCGCCGCCGCCGCCGCCGTCGCCCCCGCCGCTGCCGTCGCCAACGCCGCCGCCGTCGCAGCCCCGCCGCCATCGCCGCCCCGCCGCCGCCACCACCGCCGCCGCCAATGCCGCCACATCGCCGCCGCCACCGTCACTCCGCTGACGCCCCGTCACCGCCGCCGCCACAACCCTGCCGCTGCCCCTGCCGCCACCGCCGTCAATGCCGTCGTTTTATAAAAAATAGTTTTTTTAATTTATTTTTTAATAAAATATATGTTTTGTTTTTTTTGTAATAATTATTATTATTATTATTATTTTTATTTTATTTATCGATTTTTTTTTTCGTCGTCGTCGTCCTCGCCGCCGCTCCGCCGCCGCTCTGCCGCCCCTCCGCTGCCGCAGTTGCCACCGCCGTCGTTTTTTAATAATTAGTGTTTTTTATTTTATTTTTAATAATATATATATATATATTGATTATTATTTTTTTTTTTAATAATTAACTCTTTTTTTTTTTATTCATTAAAAAAAAATCTTCGTCGTGGTCACCGCCGCCGCCGCCCCGCCCTCGCCGCCGCCCCCGCCGATGCCCCGCCGCCGCCGCCCCGCCGCCACCGCTCCGCCGCCGCCGCCGCTGCCGCTGCTCCGCCGCCGCTGCCGCTGTTCCGCCGCCGAACCGCCGCCGCCGCCGCCATCGCCCCGCCGCCGCCGTCGTTTTTTAATAATCTGTTTTTTTTTTATATATATATAATATATATATATATTTTAATATATATATATATTTTTTTTTTTTTTTTTTTGTAATAAGTAACTTTTTTTTGTATTATTATTATTTTATTTTTTTTCCTCGTCGTCGTCGCCGCCGCCGTCACTGTCGCCGCCCCGTCGCCACCGCCGCTGCCGCCGACCCGCAGCCACCGACGACGCCCGCCGCCCCACCGCCGCCGCCCCGCCACCATCCCGCCACCACCGCCGCCGCCGCCCTGCCGCCGCCACCCTGCCGCCGCACCGCCGCCGCCGCCGTCGTTTTTTAATAATTCTTTTTTTTTTATTATTATTAATATATATATTTTATTTTTATTTTTTTTGTAATAATTTTTATTTTTTATTATTATTATTTTTTTTTTTTTTTTTTTTTATTTGATTTATTATTTTTTTTTGTCGTCGTTGTCGCCGCGGCCGCCGCCGTCGACACTGCCGCTGCCGTCGCCAACGCTACCGCCGTCGCCGCCCCGCCGCCGTCGCCGCCCCACGGCCGTCGCCGCCCTGTCGCCGCCGCGACCGCCGCCGCCGATGCCGCCACCACGCCGCCGCCGCCGTCACTCCGCCGACGCCCCGTCACCGCCGCAGCCACTGCCCTGCCGCGGCCCCACCGCCACCGCCTTTACCGCCATCGTTTTATAATAATTAGTTTTTTTTTATTTATTTTTTAATAATATATATGTTTTTTTTTTTTTGTAATAATTATTTTTATTATTTATTTTTTTATTTTTTTCGTCGTCGTCGTCGTCGTCGCCGCTGCCGCCGCCGTCGGCGCCCCGCCGCCACCCCCGCTGCCGAAGCCCCGCTGCCACCGTCTCCGCCGCCGTCCCGCTGCCGCCGCCGCCGCCCAACCGCCGCCGCCGCCGCCCCGCCACCGTCCCGTCACCACCGCCGCCGCTTCCCTGCCGCCGCCCCGCCACCTCCGCCGTCATTTTTTAATAATTAGTTTTTTTGTTTTTTTTTTAATATATATATTTTTTTTTATTAATTTGTTTTTGGTAATAATTAACTTTTATTATTATTATTATTATTATTATTATTATTTTCTTTTTTTCGTCGTCGTCATCGTCGTTGCCGCCCCAGCCACCCCGCCGCCGCCGCCCCGCCGCCGCCGCCGCCGCCCCACCGCCGCCGCCGCCGCTGCCCCGCCGCCCCGCCGCCGCCGTCGTAATTTTTTAATAATTCTCTTTTTTTATTTTTTTTAATAATATATATATATTTTATTTCTATTTTCTTTGTAATAATTTTTTTTTTATTATTATTATTTTTTTTTTTATTAATTTTTTTATTTGATTTATTAATTTTTTTCGTCGCCGCCGCCGCCGCCGCCGCCGCCGTCGCCGCCACCGCTGCCGTCGCCAACGCCGCCACCGTCGCCGCCCCGCCGACGTCGCCGCCCCGCCGCCGCCACCGCCGCCGCCGCCGATGCCGCCACCCCGCCGCTGCCGCCGTCATTCCGCCGACGCCCCGTCACCGCCGCCGCCACCGCCCTGCCGCCGCTCTGCCGCCACCGCCGTCACCGCCGTTGTTTTATAAAAATTAGTTTTTTTTATTTATTTTTTAATAAAATATATGTTTAGTTTTTTTTGTAATAATTATTATTATTATTATCATTATTATTTTTATTTTTTATCGATTTTTTTTTTTTCGTCATCGTCGTCGTCGCCGCCAACCCGCTGCCGCCGCCCCGCCGCCGTCGCTATGCCGCCGCCGCCCCGCCGCCGTCGCTATGCCGCCGCCGCCCCGCCGCCGCCGCAATGCCGCCGCCGCCCCGCCGCCGCCACAACTCCGCCGCCCCGCCGCCGCCGCCGCCGCCATCGCCCGTCGTTTTCTAATATATATTTTTTTATTATTATTAATATATGTAAATATATTTTAATATATATATATTTTTTTATTATTATTTTTTTGTAATAATTAACTTTTTTTTTATTATTATTATTATTATTATCTTTTTTTTTCGTCGTCGTCGTCGTCGTTGCCGCCGTCGCCACCCCGCAGCCGCCGCCGCCGCCACCGCCGCCGCCGCCGATGCCGCCACCCCGCCGCCGCCGCCGTCACTCCGCCAACGCCCCGTCACTGCCACCGCCACAACCCTGCCGCCGCCCCGCCGCCACCGCCGTTAATGCCGTCGTTTTATAAAAATTAGGTTTTTTTAATTATTTTTTAATAAAATATATATTTTGTTTTTTTTGTAATAATTATTATTATTAATATATATATTTTTTTATTTATAGATTTTTTCTTATTTTTCGTCGTCATCGTCGTCGTCGCCGCCCCGCCGCCTTCTGCCGCCCTGCCGCCCAGCCGCTGCCGCCGCTGCCACCGCCGTCGTTTTTTAATAATTAGTGTTTTTAATTTATTTTTAATAATATATATATATATTTTGATTAATTATTTTTTTTTTTTAATAATTAACTTTTTTATTTTTATTTTTATTTGATTTATTAATTAATTTTTTTCGTCGTCGTCGCTAACGCCGCCGCCGTCGCCACCGCCGCCGCCGATGCCGCCGACGCTGCCGTCGCCAACTCCGCAGCCGTCGCCGCTCCGCTGCCGTCACCGCCCCGCCGCCGCCGCCGCCCCACCACCTCCGCCCCGCCGCCACCGCCCCACCGCCGCCGCCCCGCCGCCGCCCCACCGCCTCCGCCGCCGCCGCTGCCATCGCTCCACCGCCGCCGTCGTTTTTTAATAATTAGTTGTTGTTTTTTTTAATAATATATATATATATATATTTTAATATATATATATTTTTTGATTATTTTTTTGTTGTAATAATTAACTTTTATTTTTTATTAATTTTATTATTCTTTTTTTTTCGTCGTCGTTGTCGCCGCCGTTGCCGCCCCGTCGCCGCCCCGCCGCCGCCACCGCCGCCGCCGCCGATGCCGCCACCCCGCCGCCGCCGCCGTCACTCCGCCGACGCCCCGTCACTCCGCCGACGCTCCGTCACCGCCGCCGCCACAACTCTGCCGCCGCCCCGCCGCCACCGCCGTCAATGCCGTCGTTTTATAAAAATTAGTTTTTTTTTATTTATTTTTTAATAAAACATATATTTTGTTTTTTTTTGTAATAATCATTATTATTAATATATATTTTTTTTTTATTTATCGATTTTTTTCTTTTTTTTCGTCGTCATCGTCGTCGCCGCCGCCACCCCGCTGTCGCCACCGCCACCCCGCCGCCGCCGCCGCCGCCGCCGCTGCCCCGCCACCGCCTCCCCACCGCCGCCGCCGCCTCTGCCCCGCCGCCCCGCCGCCGCCACCGTCTATTCTTAATCATTCTTTTTATATATATATATTTTTAATAATATATATATTTTATTTCTATTTTTATTGTAATAAATATATATTTTTTTTTTTTCTTATTTTTTCTAATTGATTTTTTTTTTTTCGTCGTCGCCACCGCCGCCGCACCATCGCCTCCCAACCGCCGCGACCGCCGATGCCGCCACCCGGCCGCCGCCGCCGTCACACCGCCGACGTCCCGTCACCGCCGCCGCCACAACCCTTATTTTTTTTATTTATTTTTTAATAAAATATATGTTTTTTTTTTTTTGTAATAATAATTATTATTATTATTATTATTATTTTTTTATTTATCGATTTTTTTTATTTTTTTTTCGTCGTCATCGTCGTCGTCGCCGCCCCGCCACCGCTCCGCCGCCCAGCCGCTGCCGCCGCTGCCACCGCCGTCGTTTTTTTAATAATTAGTGTTTTTTATTTTATTTTTAATAATATATATATATATTTTGATTAATTATTATTATTTTTTTTTTTTTTCGTCATCGTCGTCGCCGCTGCCACCGCCGCCGCCGCCGTCGCCACCGCCGCCGCCATCGCTACCGCCGCTGCCGTCGCCATGCCGCAGCCGTCACCGCCCTGCCGCCGTCGCCGCCCCGCCGCCGCCACCGCCGCCGATGCTGCCACCCCCGCCGCCGCCGCCACCCAGACACCGCCGCTGCCGCCCCGCCACCGCCACTCCGCCGCCGCCGTCCCGCCGCCGCCGCCGCTCCGCCGCCCCGTCGCCGCCCCGCCGCCGCCGTCGTTTTTTGATAATTAGTTTTTTTTTTTTAAATAATATATATATATATATATATATATATATATATATATATATATATATATATATATATATATATATATATATATATATATATATATATATATATATATATATATATATATATATATATATATATATATATATATATATATATATATATATATATATATATATATATATATATATATATATATATATATATATATTTTAATATATATATATTTTTTGATTATTTTTTTTTTGTAATAATTAACTCTTTTTATTATTATTATTATTATTCTTTTTTTTTCGTCGTCGTCGTCGCCGCCGTCGCCGCCCCGCCGCCGCCGCCGCCGCCATCGCCCCGCCGCCGCTGTCGTTTTTTAATAATTAGTTTTTTTTTTTTTTTAATAATATATGTAAATATATTTTAATATATATATATTTTTTATTATTTTTTTTTTGTAATAATTAACTTTTTTTTTATTATTATTATTATTATTCTTTTTTTTTCGTCGTCGTCGTCGTCGTTGCTGCCGTCGCCGCCCCGCAGCCGCCGCCACCGCCGCCGCCACCGCCACCCCGCCGCCGCCGCCGCCGCCTCGCCACTGCCGCCCCACCGCCGCCGTCGCCGCTGCCCCGCCGCCCCTCCGCCGCCACCGTCGTTTTTTATTAATTCTGTTCTTTTTATTTTTTTTAATAATATATATATATTATTTCTATTTTTATTGTAATAATTATTATTTTTTTTTATTTATTATTTTTTCTGTTTGATTTATTTATTTATTTTCGTCGTCGCCACCGCCACCGCAGCCGCCGCCACCGCTGCCGCCGTCGCCGCCGCCGCTGCCGTCGCCAACGCCGCTACCATCACCGCCCCGCCACCGTCGCCTCCCAACCGCCGCCACCGCCGCCACCGCCGATGCCGCCACCCGGCCGCCGCCGCCGTCACACCGCCGACGCCCCGTCACCGCCGCCGCCACAACCCTGCCGCCGCACCGCCGCCACCGCCGTCAACGCCGTCGTTTTATAAAAAATAGTTTTTTTTATTTATTTTTTAATAGTGGAGTTTAAATAGTGGAGTTTAAATAGTGGAGTTTAAATAGTGGAGTTTAAATAGTGGAGTTTAAATAGTGGAGTTTAAATAGTGGAGTTTAAATAGTGGAGCTTAAATAGTGGAGCTTAAATAGTGTAGCTTAAATAGTGTAGCTTAAATAGTGGAGCTTAAATAGTGGAGCTTAAATAGTGGAGCTTAAATAGTGGAGCTTAAATAGTGGAGCTTAAATAGTGGAGCTTAAATAGTAGAGTTTAAATAGTGGAGCTTAAATAGTGGAGCTTAAATAGTGGAGTTTAAATAGTGGAGTTTAAATAGTGGAGTTTAAATAGTGGAGTTTAAATAGTGGAGTTTAAATAGTGGAGTTTAAATAGTGGAGTTTAAATAGTGGAGTTTAAATAGTGGAGTTTAAATAGTGGAGTTTAAATAGTGAAGTTTAAGTAGTGGAGTTTAAATAGTGGAGTTTAAATAGTGGAGTTTAAATAGTGGAGTTTAAATAGTGGATTTTAAATAGTAGAGTTTAAGAAGTGGAGTTTAAGTAGTGGAGTTTAAGTAGTGGAGTTTAAGTAGTGGAGTTTAAGTAATGGAGTTTAAGTAGTGGAGTTTAAGTAGTGGAGTTTAAGTAGTGGAGTTTAAGTAGTGGAGTTTAAGTAGTGAAGTTTAAGTAGTGGAGTTTAAGTAGTGGAGTTTAAGTAGTGGAGTTTAAGTAGTGGAGTTTAAGTAGTGGAGTTTAAGTAGTGGAGTTTAAATAGTGGAGTTTAAATATTGGAGTTTAAATATTGGAGTTTAAATAGTGGAGTTTAAATAGTGGAGTTTAAATAGTGGAGTTCTTTGATAATTAGTTTTTTTTTTTTTAATAATATATATATATATATATATATATATATATATATATATATATATATATATATATATATATATATATATATATATATATATATATATATATATATATATATATATATATATATATATATATATATATATATATATATATATATATATATATATATATATATATATATATATATATATATATATATATATATATATATATATATATATATATATATATATATATATATATATATATATATATATATATATATATATATATATATATATATATATATATATATATATATATATATATATATATATATATATATATATATATATATATATATATATATATATATATATATATATATATATATATATATATATATATATATATATATATATATATATATATATTTATTATTATTATTATTCTTTTTTTTTCGTCGTCGTCGTCGCCGCCGCCGCCGCCATCGCCCCGCCGCCGCTGTCGTTTTTTAATAATTAGTTTTTTTTTTTTTTTAATAATATATGTAAATATATTTTAATATATATATATTTTTTATTATTTTTTTTTTGTAATAATTAACTTTTTTTTATTATTATTATTATTATTCTTTTTTTTTCGTCGTCGTCGTCGTCGTTGCTGCCGTCGCCGCCCCGCAGCCGCCGCCACCGCCGCCGCCACCGCCACCCCGCCGCCGCCGCCGCCGCCTCGCCACTGCCGCCCCACCGCCGCCGTCGCCGCTGCCCCGCCGCCCCTCCGCCGCCACCGTCGTTTTTTATTAATTCTGTTCTTTTTATTTTTTTTAATTATATATATATTTTATTTCTATTTTTATTGTAAAAATTATTATTTTTTTTTATTTATTATTTTTTCTATTTGATTTATTTATTTATTTTCGTCGTCGCCACCGCCACCGCAGCCGCCGCCACCGCTGCCGCCGTCGCCGCCGCCGCTGCCGTCGCCAACGCCGCCACCATCACCGCCCCGCCACCGTCGCCTCCCAACCGCCGCCACCGCCGATGCCACCACCCGGCCGCCGCCGCCGTCACACCGCCGACGCCCCGTCACCGCCGCCGCCACAACCCTGCCGCCGCACCGCCGCCACCGCCGTCAACGCCGTCGTTTTATAAAAAATAGGTTTTTTTATTTATTTTTTAATAGTGGAGTTTAAATAGTGGAGTTTAAGTAGTGGAGTTTAAATAGTGGAGTTTAAATAGTGGAGTTTAAATAGTGGAGTTTAAATAGTGGAGTTTAAATAGTGGAGTTTAAATAGTGGAGTTTAAATAGCGGAGTTTAAATAGTGGAGCTTAAATAGTGGAGCTTAAATAGTGGAGCTTAAATAGTGAAGCTTAAATAGTGGAGCTTAAATAGTGGAGCTTAAATAGTGGAGCTTAAATAGTGGAGCTTAAATAGTGGAGCTTAAATAGTGGAGCTTAAATAGTGGAGTTTAAATAGTGGAGTTTAAATAGTGGATTTTAAATAATGGAATTTAAATAGTGGGGTTTAAATAGTGGAGTTTAAATAGTCGAGTTTAAATAGTGGAGTTTAAATAGTGGAGTTTAAATAGTGGAGTTTAAATAGTGAAGTTTAAATAGTGGAGTTTAAATAGTGGAGTTTAAATAGTGGAGTTTAAATAGAGGAGTTTAAATAGTGGAGTTTAAATGGTAGAGTTTAAATGGTGGAGTTTAAATGGTGGAGTTTAAATGGTGGAGTTTAAATAGTGGAGTTTAAATAGTGGAGTTTAAATAGTGGAGTTTAAATAGTGGAGTTTAAAAAGTGGAGTTTAAATAGTGAAGTTTAAATAGTGGAGTTTAAATAGTGGAGTTTAAATAGTGGAGTTTAAATAGTGGAGTTTAAATAGTGGAGTTTAAATAGTGGAGTTTAAATAGTGGAGTTTAAATAGTGGTGTTTAAATAGTGGAGTTTTTAAATAGTTGAATTTAAATAGTAGAGTTTAAATAGTAGAGTTTAAATAGTTGAGTTTAAATAGTAGAGTTTAAATAGTAGAGTTTAAATAGTAGAGTTTAAATAGCAGAGTTTAAATAGTAGAGTTAAAATAGTAGAGTTTAAATATTGGAGTTTAAATAGTGGAGTGTAAATAGTGGAGTTTAAATAGTGGAGTTTAAATAGTGGAGTTTAAATAGTGGAGTTTAAATAGTGGAGTTTGAATAGTGGAGTTTAATTAGTGGTGTTTAAATAGTGGAGTTTAAATAGTGGAGTTTATATAGTGGAGTTTATATAGTGGAGTTTATATAGTGGAGTTTAAATAGTGGAGTTTAAATAGTGGAGTTTAAATAGTGGAGTTTAAATAGTGGAGATTAAATAGTGGAGTTTAAATAGTAGAGTTTAAATAGTGGAGTTTAAATAGTGCAGTTTAACTAGTGGAGTTTAAATAGTGGAGTTTATATAGTGGAGTTTATATAGTGGAGTTTATATAGTGGAGTTTAAATAGTGGAGTTTAAATAGTGGATTTTAAATAGTGGAGTTTAAATAGTGGAGTTTAAATAGTGGAGTTTAAATAGTGGTGTTTAAATAGTGGAGTTTAAATAGTGCAGTTTAACTAGTGTAGTTTAACTAGTGGAGTTTAAATAGTGGAGTTTAAATAGTGGAGTTTAAATAGTGGAGTTTAAATAGTGGAGTTTAAATAGTAGAGTTTAAATAGTGGAGTTTAAATAGTGGAGTTTAAATAGTGGAGTTTAAATAGTGGAGTTTAAATAGTGGAGTTTAAATAGTGGAGTTTAAATAGTAGAGTTTAAATAGTGGAGTTTAAATAGTGGAGTTTAAATAGTGGAGTTTAAATAGTGGAGTTTAAATAGTGGAGTTTAAATAGTGGAGTTTAAATAGTGGAGTTTAAATAGTGGAGTTTAAATAGTGGAGTTTAAATAGTGGAGCTTAAATAGTGGAGCTTAAATAGTGGAGCTTAAATAGTGGAGCTTAAATAGTGGAGCTTAAATAGTGGAGCTTAAATAGTGGAGCTTAAATAGTGGAGCTTAAATAGTGGAGCTTAGATAGTGGAGTTTAAAAAGTGGAGCTTAAATAGTGGAGCTTAAATAGTGGAGCTTAAATAGTGGAGCTTAAATAGTGGAGTTTAAATAGTGGAGTTTAAATAGTGGAGTTTAAATAGTGGAGTTTAAATAGTGGAGTTTAAATAGTGGAGTTTAAAAAGTGGAGTTTAAATAGTGGAGTTTAAATAGTGGAGTTTAAATAGTGGAGTTTAAATAGTGGAGTTTAAATAGTGGAGTTTAAATAGTGGAGTTTAAATAGTTGAGTTTAAAGAGTGGAGTTTAAATAGTGTAGTTTAAATAGTGGAGCTTAAATAGTGGAGTTTAAATAGTGGAGTTTAAATATTGGAGTTTAAATATTGGAGTTTAAATAGTGGAGTTTAAATAGTGGAGTTTAAATAGTGGAGTATAAATAGTGGAGTTTAAATAGTGGAGTTTAAATAGTGGAGTTTAAATAGTGGAGTTTAAATAGTGGAGTTTAAATAGTGGAGTTTAAATAGTGGAGCTTAAATAGTGGAGCTTAAATAGTGGAGCTTAAATAGTGGAGCTTAAATAGTGGAGCTTAAATAGTGGAGCTTAAATAGTGGAGCTTATATAGTGGAGCTTAAATAGTGGAGCTTAAATAGTGGAGCTTAAATGGTGGAGCTTAAAAGGTGGAGCTTAAATAGTGGAGCTTAAATAGTGGATCTTAAATAGTGGAGTTTAAATAGTGGAGTTTAAATAGTGGAGTTTAAATAGTGGAGTTTAAATTGTGGAGATTAAATAGTGGAGTTTAAATAGTGGAGTTTTAATAGTGGAGTTTGAATAGTGGAGTTTAAATAATGGAGTTTAAATAGTGGAGTTTAAATAGTGGAGTTTAAATAGTGGAGTTTAAATAGTGGAGTTTAAATAGTGGAGTTTAAATAGTGGAGTTTAAATAGTGGAGTTTAAATAGTAGAGTTTAAATAGTAGAGTTTAAATAGTAGAGTTTAAATAGTAGAGTTTAATTTGTAGAGTTTAAATATTGGAGTTTGAATAGTGGAGTGTAAATAGTGGAGTTTAAATAGTGGAGTTTAAATAGTGGACTTTATATAGTGGAGTTAAAATAGTGGAGTTTAAATAGTGGAGTTTAAATAGTGGAGTTTAAATAGTGGAGTTTAAATAGTGGAGCTTAAATAGTGGAGTTTAAATAGTGGAGATTAAATAGTGGAGTTTAAATAGTAGAGTGTAAATAGTGGAGTTTAAATAGTGGAGTTTAAATAGTGAACTTTATATAGTGGAGTTAAAATAGTGGAGTTTAAATAGTGGAGTTTAAATAGTGGAGTTTAAATAGTGGAGTTTAAATAGTGGAGTTTAAATAGTGGAGTTTATATAGTGGAGTTTATATAGTGGAGTTTATATAGTGGAGTTTAAATAGTGGAGTTTAAATAGTGGAGTTTAAATAGTGGAGCTTAAATAGTAGAGTTTAAATAGTGGAGTTTAAATAGTGGAGTTTAAATAGTGGAGCTTAAATAGTGGAGCTTAAATAGTGGAGCTTAAATAGTGGAGCTTAAATAGTGGAGCTTAAATAGTGGAGCTTTATTAGTGGAGCTTAAATAGTGGAGCTTAAATAGTGGAGCTTAGAGAGTGGAGCTTAAATAGTGGAGCTTAAATAGTGGAGCTTAAATAGTGGAGCTTAAATAGTGGAGTTTAAATAGTGGAGTTTAAATAGTGGAGTTTAAATAGTGGAGTTTAAATAGAGAAGTTTAAATAGTGGAGTTTAAATAGTGGAGTTTAAATAGTGGAGTTTAAATAGTGAAGTTTAAATAGTGGTGTTTAAATAGTGGAGTTTAAATAGTGGAGTTTTAATAGTGGAGTTTAAATAGTGGAGTTTAAATAGTGGTGTTTAAATAGTGGAGTTTAAATAGTAGAATTTAAATAGTAGAGTTTAAATAGTAGAGTTTAAATAGTAGAGTTTAAATAGTAGAGTTTAAATAGTAGAGTTTAAATAGTAGAGTTTAAATAGCAGAGTTTAAATAGTAGAGTTAAAATAGTAGAGTTTAAATATTGGAGTTTAAATAGTGGAGTGTAAATAGTGGAGTTTAAATAGTGGAGTTTAAATAGTGGAGTTTAAATAGTGGAGTTTAAATAGTGGAGTTTAAATAGTGGAGTTTAAATAGTGGAGTTTAAATAGTGGAGTTTATATAGTGGAGTTTATATAGTGGAGTTTATATAGTGGAGTTTAAATAGTGGAGTCTAAATAGTGGAGTTTAAATAGTGGAGTTTAAATAGTGGAGATTAAATAGTGGAGTTTAAATAGTAGAGTTTAAATAGTGGAGTTTAAATAGTGCAGTTTACCTAGTGGAGTTTAAATAGTGGAGTTTATATAGTGGGGTTTATATAGTGGAGTTTATATAGTGGAGTTTAAATAGTGGAGTTTAAATAGTGGAGTTTAAATAGTGGAGTTTAAATAGTGGAGTTTAAATAGTGGTGTTTAAATAGTGGAGTTTAAATAGTGGAGTTGAACTAGTGGAGTTTAACTAGTGGAGTTTAAATAGTGGAGTTTAAATAGTGGAGTTTAAATAGTGGAGTTTAAATAGTGGAGTTTAAATAGTGGAGTTTAAATAGTAGAATTTAAATAGTGGAGTTTAAATAATGGAGTTTAAATAGTGGAGTTTAAATAGTGGAGTTTAAATAGTGGAGTTTAAATAGTGGAGTTTAAATAGTGGAGTTTAAATAGTGGAGTTTAAATAGTGGAGTTTAAATAGTGGAGTTTAAATAGTGGAGTTTAAATAGTGGAGTTTAAATAGTGGAGTTTAAATAGTGGAGTTTAAATAGTGGAGTTTAAATAGTGAAGTTTAAATAGTGGAGCTTAAATAGTGGAGCTTAAATATTGGAGCTTAAATAGTGGAGCTTAAATAGTGGAGCTTAAATAGTGGAGCTTAAATAGTGGAGCTTAAAAAGTGGAGCGTAAATAGTGGAGCTTAAATAGTGGAGCTTAAATAGTGGAGCTTAAATAGTGGAGTTTAAATAGTGGAGTTTAAATAGTGGAGTTTAAATAGTGGAGTTTAAATAGTGGAGTTTAAATAGTGGAGTTTAAATAGTGGAGTTTAAATAGTGGAGTTTAAATAGTGGAGTATAATAGTGGAGTATAATAGTGGAGTTTAAATAGTGGAGTTTAAATAGTGGAGTTTAAATAGTGGAGTTTAAATAGTGGAGTTAAAATAGTGGAGTTTAAATAGTGGAGTTTAAATAGTGGAGTTTAAATAGTGGAGTTTAAATAGTGGAGTTTAAATAGTGGAGTTTAAATAGTGGAGTTTAAATAGTGGAGTTTGAATAGTGGAGTTTAAATAGAGGAGTTTAAATAGTGGAGTTTAAATAGTGGAGTTTAAATAGTAAAGTTTAAATAGTAGAGTTTAAATAGGGGAGTTTAAATAGTGGAGTTTAAATAGTGGAGATTAAATAGTGGAGTTTAAATAGTGGAGTTTAAATATTGGAGTTTAAATAGTAGAGTTTAAATAGTGGAGTTTAAATAGTGGAGTTTAAATAGTGGAGTTTAAATAGTGGAGTTTAAATAGTGGAGTTTAAATAGAGGAGTATAAATAGTGGAGTTTAAATAGTGGAGTTTAAATAGTGGAGTTTAAATAGTGGAGTTTAAATAGTGGAGTTTAAATAGTGGAGTTTAAATAGTGGAGTTTAAATAGTGGAGTTTAAATAGTGGAGTTTAAATAGTCGAGTTTAAATAGTAGAGTTTAAAAAATGAAGTTTAAATAGTCGAGTTTAAATAGTGGAGTTTAAATAGTGGAGTTTAAATAGTGGAGTTTAAATAGTGGAGTTTAAATGGTGGAGTTTAAATGGTGGAGTTTAAATGGTGGAGTTTAAATGGTGGAGTTTAAATGGTGGAGCTTAAATAGTGGAGTTTAAATAGTAGAGTTTAAATAGCAGAGTTTAAATAGCAGAGTTTAAATAACAGAGTTTAAATAGCAGAGTTTAAATAGCAGAGTTTAAATAGTAGAGTTTAAATAGTAGATATAAATAGTAGAGTTTAAATAGTAGAGTTTAAATAGTAGAGTATAAATAATAGAGTTTAAATAGTACAGTTTAAATAGTAGAATTTAAATAGTGGAGTTTAAATAGTGGAGTTTAAATAGGTGAGTTTAAATAGTGGAGTTCAAATAGTGGAGTTTAAATAGTGGAGTTTAAATAGTGGAGTTTAAATAGTGGAGTTTAAATAGTGGAGTTTAAATAGTGGAGTTTAAATAGTGGAGTTTAAATAGTAGAGTTTAAATAGTAGAGTTTAAATAGTAGAGTTTAAATAGTAGAGCTTAAATAGTAGAGCTTAAATAGTAGAGCTTAAATAGTAGAGCTTAAATAGTAGAGCTTAAATAGTAGAGCTTAAATAGTAGTTAAATAGTAGAGTTTAAATAGTAGAGTTTAAATAGTAGAGTTTAAATAGTAGTGTTTAAATAGTAGAGCTTAAATAGTAGAGCTTAAATAGTAGAGCTTAAATAGTAGAGCTTAAATAGTAGAGTTTAAATAGTAGAGTTTAAATAGAGTTTAAATAGTAGAGTTTAAATAGTAGAGTTTAAATAGTAGAGTTTAAATAGTAGAGCTTAAATAGTACAGCTTAAATAGTAGAGCTTAAATAGTAGAGCTTAAATAGTAGAGCTTAAATAGTTGAGCTTAAGTAGTAGAGCTTAAATAGTAGAGCTTAAATAGTAGAGCGTAAATAGTAGAGCTTAAATAGTAGAGTTTAAATAGTAGAGTTTAAATAGTAGAGTTTAAATAGTAGAGTTTAAATAGTAGAGTTTAAATAGTAGAGCTTAAATAGTAGAGTTTAAATAGTAGAGTTTAAATAGTAGAGTTTAAATAGTAGAGTTTAAATAGTAGAGTTTAAATAGTAGAGTTTAAATAGTAGAGTTTAAAAAGTAGAGTTTAAATAGTAGAGTTTGAATAGTAGAGTATAAATAGTAGAGTTTAAATAGTGGAGTTTAAATAGTGGAGTTTAAATAGTGGAGTTTAAATAGTGGAGTTTAAATAGTGGAGTTTAAATAGTGGAGCTTAAATAGTGGAGCTTAAATAGTGGAGCTTAAATAGTGGAGCTTAAATAGTGGAGCTTAAATAGTGGAGCTTAAATAGTGGAGCTTAAATAGTGGAGCTTAAATAGTGGAGCATATATAGTGGAGCTTAAATAGTGGAGCTTAAATAGTGGAGCTTAAATAGTGGAGCTTAAATAGTAGAGCTTAAATAGTGGAGCTTAAATAGTGGAGCTTAAATAGTGGAGTTTAAATAGTGGAGTTTAAATAGTGGAGTTTAAATAGTGGAGTTTAAATTGTGGAGTTTAAATAGTGGAGTTTAAATAGTGGAGTTTAAATAGTGGAGTTTGAATAGTGGAGTTTAAATAGTGGAGTTTTAATAGTGGAGTTTAAATAGTGGAGTTTAAATAGTTGAGTTTAAATAGTGGAGTTTAAATAGTGGAGTTTAAATAGTGGAGTTTAAATAGTAGAGTTTAAATAGTAGAGTTTAAATAGTAGAGTTTAAATAGTAGAGTTTAAATAGTAGAGTTTAAATATTGGAGTTTAAATAGTGGAGTGTAAATAGTGGAGTTTAAATAGTGGAGTTTAAATAGTGAACTTTATATAGTGGAGTTAAAATAGTGGAGTTTAAATAGTGGAGTTTAAATAGTGGAGTTTAAATAGTGGAGTTTAAATAGTGGAGCTTAAATAGTGGAGTTTAAATAGTGGAGATTAAATAGTGGAGTTTAAATAGTAGAGTGTAAATAGTGGAGTTTAAATAGTGGAGTTTAAATAGTGGACTTTATATAGTGGAGTTAAAATAGTGGAGTTTAAATAGTGGAGTTTAAATAGTGGAGTTTAAATAGTGGAGTTTAAATATTGGAGTTTATATAGTGGAGTTTAAATAGTGGAGTTTAAATAGTGGAGTTTAAATAGTGGAGTTTAAATAGTGGAGTTTAAATAGTGGAGTTTAAATAGTGGAGTTTAAATAGTGGAGTTTAAATAGTGAGTTTAAATAGTGGAGTTTAAAAAGTGGTGTTTAAATAGTGGAGTTTAAATAGTTGAATTTAAATAGTAGAGTTTAAATAGTAGAGTTTAAATAGTAGAGTTTAAATAGTAGAGTTTAAATACTAGAGTTTAAATTGTAGTGTATTTAAACTCTACTATTTAAACTCTACTATTTAAACTCTACTATTTAAGCTCTACTATTTAAGCTCTACTATTTAAGCTCTACTATGTAAACTCTACTATGTAAACTCTACTATTTTAACTCTACTATTTAAACTCTACTATTTAAACTCTACTATTTAAATTTTACTATGTAAACTCTACTATGTAAACTCTACTATTTAAACTCTACTATTTAAACTCTACTATTTAAACTCTACTATTTTAACTCTACTAATTTAACTCTACCATTTTAACTCTACCATTTTAACTCTACTATTTAAACTCTACCATTTAAACTCTACCATTTAAACTCTACCATTTAAACTCTACTATTTAAACTCTACTATTTAAACTCTACTATTTAAACTCTACTATTTAAACTCCACTATTTAAACTCTACTATTTAAACCCTACTATTTAAACCCTACTATTTAAACCCTACTATTTAAACCCTACTATTTAAACCCTACTATTTAAACCCTACTATTTAAACCCTACTGTTTAAACCCTACTGTTTAAACTCTACTGTTTAAACTCTACTATTTAAACTCTACTATTTAAACTCTACTATTTAAACTCTATTTAAAATCTACTATTTAAACTCTACTATTTAAACTCTACTGTTTAAACTCTACTGTTTAAACTCTACTGTTTAAACTCTATTTAAAATCTACTATTTAAACTCTACTATTTAAACTCTACTGTTTAAACTCTACTGTTTAAACTCTACTGTTTAAACTCAACTCTACTGTTTAAACTCTACTGTTTAAACTCTACTATTTAAATTTTACTATGTAAACTCTACTATGTAAACACTATTATTTAAACTCTACTATTTAAACTCTACTATTTTAACTCTACTATTTTAACTCTACTATTTTAACTCTACCATTTTAACTCTACCATTTTAACTCTACTATTTAAACTCTACCATTTAAACTCTACCATTTAAACTCTACCATTTAAACTCTACTATTTAAACTCTACTATTTAAACTCTACTATTTAAACTCTACTATTTAAACTCTACTATTTAAACTCTACTATTTAAACCCTACTATTTAAACCCTACTATTTAAACCCTACTATTTAAACCCTACTATTTAAATCCTACTATTTAAACCCTACTATTTAAACCTTACTATTTAAACCCTACTATTTAAACCCTACTATTTAAACCCTACTATTTAAACCCTACTATTTAAACCCTACTATTTAAACCCTACTGTTTAAACTCTACTGTTTAAACTCTACTGTTTAAACTCTACTATTTAAACTCTACTGTTTAAACTCTACTGTTTAAACTCTACTGTTTAAACTCTACTGTTTAAACTCTACTGTTTAAACTCTACTGTTTAAACTCTACTGTTTAAACTCTACTATTTAAACTCTACTATTTAAACTCTACTATTTAAACTCTACTATTTAAACTCTACTATTTAATCTCTACTATTTAATCTCTACTATTTAAACTCTACTATTTAAACTCTACTATTTAAACTCTACTATTTAAACTCTACTATTTAAACTCTACTATTTAAACTCTACTATTCAAACTCTACTATTCAAACTCTACTATTCAAATTCTACTATTCAAACTCTACTATTCAAACTCTACTATTCAAACTCTACTATTCAAACTCTACTATTCAAACTCTACTATTCAAACTCTACTATTTAAACTCTACTATTTAAACTCTACTATTTAAACTCTACTATTTAAACTCTACTATTTAAACTCTACTATTTAAACCCTACTGTTTAAACTCTACTGTTTAAACTCTACTGTTTAAACTCTACTATTTAAACTCTACTATTTAAACTCTACTATTTAAACTCTACTATTTAAACTCTACTATTTAAACTCTACTATTCAAACTCTACTATTCAAACTCTACTATTCAAACTCTACTATTCAAACTCTACTATTCAAACTCTACTATTCAAACTCTACTATTTAAACTCTACTATTTAAACTCTACTATTTAAACTCTACTATTTAAGCTCTACTATTTCTAGCCTCTGGCTAGCACAGTGGTTTAGTCTGTGGCTGCAATTCCGTAGCCCAGCGTTCGATCCTTGCTCGGGACACTCTTAAAAATACCACTGATGCCAGAGGTTACCACCCCTGTGAGCAGGGGGTGGGGGGTTTGAGTCAGCTGTCTGAGGTCTTCCTGCTTAGTCAGCCATAGCCGAAAGCTGACTCGGGTCTCACGTGGGTGGAGTTGGTTGCTGGGCCATACATTACATCCTTGTGATGTGTGCTATATTGTGTTTCATACACACTGTGTGTGCTACACTCTGTCCCAGTGACTGCCACTCGCTGGCACCTTTAATTTAAACTCGACTATTTAAACTCGACTATTTAAACACGACTATTTAAACTCGATTATTTAAACTCTACTATTTAAACTCAACTATTTAAACTCGACTATTTAAACTCGTCTACTTAAACTCGACTACTTAAACTCGACTACTTAAACTCGACTACTTAAACTCGACTACTTAAACTCTACTATTTAAACTCTACTATTTAAACTCTACTATTTAAACTCTACTATTTAAACTCTACTATTTAAACTCTACTATTTAAACTCTACTATTTAAACTCTACTATTTAAACTCTACTATTTAAACTCTACTATTTAAACTCTACTATTTAAACTCTACTATTTAAACTCTACTACTTAAACTCTACTATTTAAACTCTACTATTTAAACTCTACTATTTAAACTCTACTATTTAAACTCTACTATTTAAACTCTATTATTTGAACTCTACTATTTGAATTCTACTATTTGAACTCTACTATTTAAACTCTACAATTTAAACTCTACTATTTAAACTCTACTATTTAAACTCTACTATTTAAACTCTACAATTTAAACTCTACAATTTAAACTCTACTATTTTAACTCTACTATTTAAACTCTACTATTTAAACTCTACTATTTAAACTCTACTATTTAAACTCTACTATTTAAACTCTACTATTTAAACTCTACTATTTAAACTCTACTATTTAAACACTACTATTTAAACTCTACTATTTAAACTCTACTATTTAAACTCTACTATTTAAACTCTACTATTTAAACTCTACTATTTAAGCTCTACTATTTAAACTCTACTATTTAAACTCTACTATTTAAACTCTACTATTTAAACTCTACTATTTAAACTCTACTATTCAAACTCTACTATTTAAACTCTACTATTTAAACTCTACTATTTAAACTCTACTATTTAAACTCTACTTTTTAAACTCTACTATTTAAACTCTACTATTTAAACTCTACTATTTAAACTCTACTATTTAAACTCTACAATTTAAACTCTACAATTTAAACTCTACTATTTAAACTCTACTATTTAAACTCTACTATTTAAACTCTACTATTTAAACTCTACTTTTAAACTCTACTATACTATTTAAACTCTACTATTTAAACTCTACTATTTAAGCTCTACTATTTAAACTCTACTATTTAAACTCTACTATTTAAACTCTACTATTTAAACTCTACTATTTAAACTCTACTATTTAAACTCTACTATTCAAACTCTACTATTTAAACTCTACTATTTAAACTCTACTATTTAAACTCTACTATTTAAACTCTACTTTTTATACTCTACTATTTAAACTCTACTATTTAAACTCTACTATTTAAACTCTACTATTTAAACTCTACAATTTAAACTCTACAATTTAAACTCTACTATTTAAACTCTACTATTTAAACTCTACTATTTAAACTCTACTATTTAAACTCTACTTTTAAACTCTACTATACTATTTAAACTCTACTATTTAAACTCTACTATTTAAACTCTACTATTTAAACTCTACTATTTAAACTCTACTATTTAAACTCTACTATTTAAACTCTACTATTTAAACTCTACTATTCAAACTCTATTATTCAAACTCTACTATTCAAACTCTTCTATTCAAACTCTACTATTCAAACTCTACTATTCAAATTCTACTATTCAAACTCTACTATTTAAACTCTACTATTCAAATTCTACTATTCAAACTCTACTATTCAAACTCTACTATTCAAACTCTACTATTCAAACTCTACTGTTTAAACTCTACTATTCAAACTCTACTATTTAAACTCTACTATTCAAACTCTACTATTCAAACTCTACTATTCAAACTCTACTATTCAAACTCTACTATTCAAACACTACTATTCAAACTCTACTATTCAAACTCTACTATTCAAACTCTACTATTTAAACTCTACTATTTAAACTCTACTATTTAAACTCTACTATTTAAACTCTACTATTTAAACTCTACTATTTAAACTCTACTATTTAAACTCTACTATATAAACTCTACTATATAAATTCTACTATATAAACTCTAGTATATAATCTCTACTATATAAACTCTGCTATATAAACTCTACTATATAAACTCTACTATATAAACTCTACTATATAAACTCTACTATATAAACTCTACTATATAAACTCTACTATATAAACTCTACTATTTAAACCCTACTATTTAAACTCTACTATTTAAACTCTACTATTTAAACTCTACTATTTAAACTCTACTAATTAAACTCTACTATTTAAACTCTACTATTTAAACTCTACTATTTAAACTCTACTATTTAAACTCTACTATTTAAACTCTACTATTTAAACTCTACTATTTAAACTCTACTATACTATTTAAACTCTACTATTTAAACTCTACTATTTAAACTCTACTATTTAAACTCTACTATTTAAACTCTACTATTTAAACTCTATTATTTAAACTCTACTATTCAAACTCTACTATTTAAACTCTACTATTCAAACTCTACTATTCAAACTCTACTATTCAAACTCTACTATTCAAACTCTACTATTCAAACTCTACTATTCAAACTCTACTATTCAAACTCTACTATTCAAACACTACTATTTAAACTCTACTATTCAAACTCTACTATTCAAACTCTACTATTCAAACTCTACTATTCAAACTCTACTATTCAAACTCTACTATTCAAACTCTACTATTCAAACTCTACTATTTAAACTCTACTATTTAAACTCTACTATTTAAACTCTACTATTTAAACTCTACTATTTAAACTCTACTATTTAAACTCTACTATTTAAACTCTACTATTTAAACTCTACTATATAAACTCTACTATATAAATTCTACTATATAAACTCTACTATATAATCTCTACTATATAAACTCTGCTATATAAACTCTACTATATAAACTCTACTATATAAACTCTACTATATAAACTCTACTATACAAACTCTACTATATAAACTCTACTATATAAACTCTACTATATAAACTCTACTATTTAAACCCTACTATTTAAACTCTACTATTTAAACTCTACTATTTAAACTCTACTATTTAAATTTTACTATGTAAACTCTACTATGTAAACTCTACTATTTAAACTCTACTATTTAAACTCTACTATTTAAACTCTACTATTTTAACTCTACTAATTTAACTCTACCATTTTAACTCTACCATTTTAACTCTACTATTTAAACTCTACCATTTAAACTCTACCATTTAAACTCTACCATTTAAACTCTACTATTTAAACTCTACTATTTAAACTCTATTATTTAAACTCTACTATTCAAACTCTACTATTTAAACTCTACTATTCAAACTCTACTATTCAAACTCTACTATTCAAACTCTACTATTCAAACTCTACTATTCAAACTCTACTATTCAAACACTACTATTCAAACTCTACTATTCAAACTCTACTATTCAAACTCTACTATTCAAACTCTACTATTCAAACTCTACTATTCAAAATCTACTATTCAAACTCTACTATTTAAACTCTACTATTTAAACTCTACTATTTAAACTCTACTATTTAAACTCTACTATTTAAACTCTACTATTTAAACTCTACTATTTAAACTCTACTATTTAAACTCTACTATATAAACTCTACTATATAAATTCTACTATATAAACTCTACTATATAATCTCTACTATATAAACTCTGCTATATAAACTCTACTATATAAACTCTACTATATAAACTCTACTATATAAACTCTACTATACAAACTCTACTATATAAACTCTACTATATAAACTCTACTATATAAACTCTACTATTTAAACCCTACTATTTAAACTCTACTATTTAAACTCTACTATTTAAACTCTACTATTTAAATTTTACTATGTAAACTCTACTATGTAAACTCTACTATTTAAACTCTACTATTTAAACTCTACTATTTAAACTCTACTATTTTAACTCTACTAATTTAACTCTACCATTTTAACTCTACCATTTTAACTCTACCATTTAAACTCTACCATTTAAACTCTACCATTTAAACTCTACCATTTAAACTCTACTATTTAAACTCTACTATTTAAACTCTACTATTTAAACTCTACTATTTAAACTCTACTATTTAAACTCTACTATTTAAACCCTACTATTTAAACCCTACTATTTAAACCCTACTATTTAAACCCTACTATTTAAACCCTACTATTTAAACCCTACTATTTAAACCCTACTATTTAAACCCTACTGTTTAAACCCTACTGTTTAAACTCTACTGTTTAAACTCTACTATTTAAACTCTACTATTTAAACTCTACTATTTAAACTCTACTATTTAAACTCTATTTAAAATCTACTATTTAAACTCTACTATTTAAACTCTACTGTTTAAACTCTACTGTTTAAACTCTACTGTTTAAACTCTATTTAAAATCTACTATTTAAACTCTACTATTTAAACTCTACTGTTTAAACTCTACTGTTTAAACTCTACTGTTTAAACTCAACTCTACTGTTTAAACTCTACTGTTTAAACTCTACTATTTAAATTTTACTATGTAAACTCTACTATGTAAACACTACTATTTAAACTCTACTATTTAAACTCTACTATTTTAACTCTACTATTTTAACTCTACTATTTTAACTCTACCATTTTAACTCTACTATTTAAACTCTACCATTTAAACTCTAACATTTAAACTCTACCATTTAAACTCTACCATTTAAACTCTACAATTTAAACTCTACTATTTAAACTCTACTATTTAAACCCTACTATTTAAACCCTACTATTTAAACCCTACTATTTAAACCCTACTATTTAAACCCTACTATTTAAACCCTACTATTTAAATCCTACTATTTAAACCCTACTATTTAAACCTTACTATTTAAACCCTACTATTTAAACCCTACTATTTAAACCCTACTATTTAAACCCTACTATTTAAACCCTACTATTTAAACCCTACTATTTAAACCCTACTGTTTAAACTCTACTGTTTAAACTCTACTATTTAAACTCTACTGTTTAAACTCTACTGTTTAAACTCTACTGTTTAAACTCTACTGTTTAAACTCTACTGTTTAAACTCTACTGTTTAAACTCTACTGTTTAAACTCTAATATTTAAACTCTACTATTTAAACTCTACTATTTAAACTCTACTATTTAAACTCTACTATTTAAACTCTACTATTTAATCTCTACTATTTAAACTCTACTATTTAAACTCTACTATTTAAACTCTACTATTTAAACTCTACTATTTAAACTCTACTATTTAAACTCTACTATTTAAACTCTACTATTCAAACTCTACTATTCAAACTCTACTATTCAAACTCTACTATTCAAACTCTACTATTCAAACTCTACTATTCAAACTCTACTATTCAAACTCTACTATTCAAACTCTACTATTCAAACTCTACTATTCAAACTCTACTATTTAAACTCTACTATTTAAACTCTACTATTTAAACTCTACTATTTAATCTCTACTATTCAAACTCTTCTATTTAAACTCTACTATTTAAACTCTACTATTTAAACTCTACTATTTAAACTCTACTATTTAAACTCTACTATTTAAGCTCTACTATTTCTAGCCTCTGGCTAGCACAGTGGTTTAGTCTGTGGCTGCAATTCCGTAGCCCAGCGTTCGATCCTTGCTCGGGACACTCTTAAAAATACCACTGATGCCAGAGGTTACCACCCCTGTGAGCAGGGGGTGGGGGGTTTGAGTCAGCTGTCTGAGGTCTTCCTGCTTAGTCAGCCATAGCCGAAAGCTGACTCGGGTCTCACGTGGGTGGAGTTGGTTGCTGGGCCATACATTACATCCTTGTGATGTGTGCTATATTGTGTTTCATACACACTGTGTGTGCTACACTCTGTCCCAGTGACTGCCACTCGCTGGCACCTTTAATTTAAACTCGACTATTTAAACTCGACTATTTAAACACGACTATTTAAACTCGATTATTTAAACTCTACTATTTAAACTCAACTATTTAAACTCGACTATTTAAACTCGACTACTTAAACTCGACTACTTAAACTCGACTACTTAAACTCGACTACTTAAACTCTACTATTTAAACTCTACTATTTAAACTTTACTATTTAAACTCTACTATTTAAACTCTACTATTTAAACTCTACTATTTAAACTCTACTATTTAAACTCTACTATTTAAACTCTACTATTTAAACTCTACTATTTAAACTCTACTATTTAAACTCTACTATTTAAACTCTACTATTTAAACTCTACTATTTAAACTCTACTATTTAAACTCTACTACTTAAACTCTACTATTTAAACTCTACTATTTAAACTCTACTATTTAAACTCTACTATTTAAACTCTACTATTTAAACTCTATTATTTGAACTCTACTATTTGAACTCTACTATTTGAACTCTACTATTTGAACTCTACTATTTAAACTCTACAATTTAAACTCTACTATTTAAACTCTACTATTTAAACTCTACTATTTAAACTCTACAATTTAAACTCTACAATTTAAACTCTACTATTTAAACTCTACTATTTAAACTCTACTATTTAAACTCTACTATTTAAACTCTACTATTTAAACTCTACTATTTAAACTCTACTATTTAAACTCTACTATTTAAACTCTACTATTTAAACTCTACTATTTAAACTCTACTATTTAAACTCTACTATTTAAACACTACTATTTAAACTCTACTATTTAAACTCTACTATTTAAACTCTACTATTTAAACTCTACTATTTAAACTCTACTATTTAAACTCTACTATTTAAGCTCTACTATTTAAACTCTACTATTTAAACTCTACTATTTAAACTCTACTATTTAAACTCTACTATTCAAACTCTACTATTTAAACTCTACTATTTAAACTCTACTATTTAAACTCTACTATTTAAACTCTACTTTTTAAACTCTACTATTTAAACTCTACTATTTAAACTCTACTATTTAAACTCTACAATTTAAACTCTACAATTTAAACTCTACTATTTAAACTCTACTATTTAAACTCTACTATTTAAACTCTACTATTTAAACTCTACTATTTAAACTCTACTATTTAAACTCTACTATACTATTTAAACTCTACTATTTAAACTCTACTATTTAAACTCTACTATTTAAACTCTACTATTTAAACTCTACTATTTAAACTCTACTATTTAAACTCTACTATTTAAACTCTACTATTCAAACTCTACTATTCAAACTCTACTATTCAAACTCTTCTATTCAAACTCTACTATTCAAACTCTACTATTCAAATTCTACTATTCAAACTCTACTATTTAAACTCTACTATTCAAATTCTACTATTCAAACTCTACTATTCAAACTCTACTATTCAAACTCTACTATTCAAACTCTACTGTTCAAACTCTACTATTCAAACTCTACTATTTAAACTCTACTATTCAAACTCTACTATTCAAACTCTACTATTCAAACTCTACTATTCAAACTCTACTATTCAAACACTACTATTCAAACTCTACTATTCAAACTCTACTATTCAAACTCTACTATTTAAACTCTACTATTTAAACTCTACTATTTAAACTCTACTATTTAAACTCTACTATTTAAACTCTACTATTTAAACTCTACTATTTAAACTCTACTATTTAAACTCTACTATATAAACTCTACTATATAAATTCTACTATATAAACTCTAGTATATAATCTCTACTATATAAACTCTGCTATATAAACTCTACTATATAAACTCTACTATATAAACTCTACTATATAAACTCTACTATATAAACTCTACTATATAAACTCTACTATATAAACTCTACTATATAAACTCTACTATTTAAACCCTACTATTTAAACTCTACTATTTAAACTCTACTATTTAAACTCTACTATTTAAACTCTACTAATTAAACTCTACTATTTAAACTCTACTATTTAAACTCTACTATTTAAACTCTACTATTTAAACTCTACTATTTAAACTCTACTATTTAAACTCTACTATTTAAACTCTACTATTTAAACTCTACTATTTAAACTCTACTATACTATTTAAACTCTACTTTTTAAACTCTACTATTTAAACTCTACTATTTAAACTCTACTATTTAAACTCTACTATTTAAACTCTATTATTTAAACTCTACTATTCAAACTCTACTATTTAAACTCTACTATTCAAACTCTACTATTCAAACTCTACTATTCAAACTCTACTATTCAAACTCTACTATTCAAACTCTACTATTCAAACTCTACTATTCAAACTCTACTATTCAAACACTACTATTCAAACTCTACTATTCAAACTCTACTATTCAAACTCTACTATTCAAACTCTACTATTCAAACTCTACTATTCAAACTCTACTATTCAAACTCTACTATTTAAACTCTACTATTTAAACTCTACTATTTAAACTCTACTATTTAAACTCTACTATTTAAACTCTACTATTTAAACTCTACTATTTAAACTCTACTATTTAAACTCTACTATATAAACTCTACTATATAAATTCTACTATATAAACTCTACTATATAATCTCTACTATATAAACTCTGCTATATAAACTCTACTATATAAACTCTACTATATAAACTCTACTATATAAACTCTACTATACAAACTCTACTATATAAACTCTACTATATAAACTCTACTATATAAACTCTACTATTTAAACCCTACTATTTAAACCCTACTATTTAAACTCTACTATTTAAACTCTACTATTTAAACTCTACTATTTAAACTCTACTATTTAAACTCTACTATATAAACTCTACTATATAAACTCTACTATATAAACTCTACTATTTAAACTCTACTATTTAAACTCTACTATTTAAACTCTACTATTTAAACTCTACTATTTAAACTCTACTATTTAAACTCTACTATTTAAACTCTACTATTTAAACTCTACTATTTAAACTCTACTATTTAAACTCTACTATTCAAACTCTACTATTCAAACTCTACTATTCAAACTCTACTATTCAAACTCTACTATTCAAACTCTACTATTCAAACTCTACTATTCAAACTCTACTATTCAAACTCTACTATTCAAACTCTACTATTTAAACTCTACTATTTAAACTCTACTATTTAAACTCTACTATTTAAACTCTACTATTTAAACTCTACTATTTAAACTCTACTATTTAAACTCTACTATTTAAACTCTACTATTTAAACTCTACTATTTAAACTCTACTATTTAAACTCTACTATTTAAACTCTACTATTTAAACTCTACAATTTAAACTCTGCATTTTAAACTCTACTATTTAAACTCTACTATTTAAACTCTACTATTTAAACTCTACTATGTAAACTCTACTATTTAAACTCTACTATTTAAACTCTACTATTTAAACTCTATTATTTAAACTCTACAATTTAAACTCTGCAATTTAAACTCTACTATTTAAACTCTACTATTTAAACTCTACTATTTAAACTCTACTATTTAAACTCTACTATTTAAACTCTACTATTTAAACTCTACTATTTAAACTCTACTTTTTAAACTCTACTATTTAAACTCTACTATTTAAACTCTACTATTTAAACTCTACTATTTAAACTCTACTATTTAAACTCTACTATTCAAACTCTACTATTTAAACTCTACTATTTAAACTCTACTATTTAAACTCTACTATTTAAACTCTACTATTTAAACTCTACTATTTATACACTCAGCATCCCAGCAACCTGCCATGGTGGCCAAGCCAAGCCTCAACCGAGCAGAGACTACATTGTGTCTCCGAACCATGAGGCCTCGACGACGGTAAGAATATTTGTGGTGGCAGACAGACTCGTAATGGGTGATGGAGATGCTGAAGGGCCTCTCTGCATCCCTTCGTCGCCGTACAGTAAGGAGAGTGGCGGAGCGGACTCTAGAGAGGTAACATGTCAGGGAGAGAGGACGTCCAACACCACGGGGAGGCAGATGGCAGGCTTCCTTTGCGAGTCTGTCAACTGTACCATTGTGACATAAACCTACATGGGATGATACCCATAAGAATTTGACAGTCAAGTTACGATGACGTAATAAGGCCAAAAACGATAAAATCTGCTGAATAACAGAAGAGTGTGTGGGCTGAACACTAGAGAAGGAATGAAGGGCAGGTTTGGAGTCACAACAAATGGCAGCATTCACTCTGTGATAATCAGCTTATGTATCAGGATTTATGATGAAACTATCTTGCATTACTTGTTAATAATAATTAGTTGTTAAGTGTTGTTATTAGGGATAATTGTTAAGGTTTGGTGTTTCGGGGTTTTTCTTAGTTGTAAGGTCTCGGAACTGATGTTTATTGATTCAGGCTAGTTGAAGTGTGGAGGTATGGAGCAACTCCCTTCACTCGTCAACAGCATGTGGTCCCGATCAGGTGTGTATTAGTCTTGTCTAGTAAATTAGGTTCTGACTTAATGTTTTATGATTCTTTGTTTGATTACTTTATTACTTGTGACATTGTAATTTACTTATTGCATATTGATTACTTATGTGACACTGTACTGTACATATTATGTTCCTTTCAGACCCTTGCTATATTTTTGTGTTTATTAAAGCTAACTAATTAGTCAGATGTATTTTACTTTTCACATCATTTTAATAAACACAAAATTATACGCAATACCAGCTTGAGGACTCTGTCATCCGCCGGTCAGCTGAGGCCAGAGAGGTTGGATACTGACCCGAGTTCGCCTACAGCAGCAAAGGATTGGAAACACTGGGTGCAGACTTTCAAGAATTTCGTATCTGCTATATCTCAAGACGGATTGGACAAGCTTGCACTCCTAACGAATTACGTGAGTCCCAAAGTGTTCGAAAGTATTTCTGAGTGTGCAACGTATGCTGATGCCCTAAAGATACTACAGGCTCTGTATGTTATACCGACAAATGAAGTGTTTGCTCGACACACCTTGGCAACTCGACGCCAACAGCCGGGAGAGAGTCTAGATGAGTACTTCCGAGCCCTGAAGTTATTAAGTAAAGACTGTAGCTTTAAGGCCGTAACTGCGAGTCAGCACTGTGAGTAATATGTCAGGGACTCGTTTATTAGTGGACTGCAGTCGCCAATGATAAGGCAACGTCTGTTGGAAAACAAGACTCTTGACCTGACTACCATGTTCGATCAAGCTCGCGCTCTCGACTCTGCACAAAGAAACTGCGAGTCTTACAGTGAGGTTCCTTCATCTCGTATTATTAGTGCCGCTTGTGACAAGGAAAGTGACGGAGAATTAGAATCTACTACAGTGTTGGCTGCTGCCGTAGTTTCGAAGTGTTTCTTTTGTGGTCTCAGGCGCCATCCACGCACTAAGTGTCCCGCTCGAGAAGCTGTATGTCACAAGTGCCAGAAAAAGGGTCACTTCGCCAAGGCGTGTCGAGGCACGACTTCCATTGCTGCTGTAACTCCCACTACTAACGTGACATTAGCGACTGTAACATCCGCCGTCACTCCTAGTACATTATCAAAAGCTGTGGTTAAACTTTCTATTAACAATGTTGAAACAGATGGACTTATTGACAGTGGAAGCTCGGAAAGCTTCGTTCATCCAGATGTAGTTAAAATGCACGGTTTGAAGGTGGATCCGTCTCCAAGTGCTGTGACAATGGCTTCTACTTCTTTTTCAACTGAAACCTCTGGCTTTTGCACCGTCGACATCAGAGTGAACGATCGGGTTTACGATGGTGTGCGTCTGACTGTGTTGCCACAGCTAAGTGCAAACGTAATCCTAGGACAGGACTTTCAGAAACAACATGAGTGTTACATTGGCGTACGGTGGACATTTGCCCCCCCTTGTAATCTGTGGTCTTAATGTATTGAATGCAAATATTAATAGCATAACTGCATAAGATAAAAAAAAGATGGTAAAAGGGTGCAGTTGTTGGGCGAGTAGCCTAGCAGTCAGTGTGATTGTATAGATGGTGAATATACTACCTGGTCATAGACTATGTGACTTTTTTATATCATCACCCAACCCTGAGTACATTTTCCAGTCCATGAAATGCCACAAAATTGTAAAGGCACACTACTTTTTTACCATTGGTTGAGTTAAAGAAGTGATGGTATGACAAACATCAAGACCAGCATCAACTTGGGTACCATATGGACCTTCATACAGTTATTGTGAGAAGCACGGTATATATTTATCCTTATTTCTCTGCATTATTTTTATATCTGCCACTGAATGAGTTAACACTTTAAATTATTATCCCATATGGTTATTATAGAGAATATCAAATCCAAACTAATCGTTATTTTCCTGTAATTATTAGGGTTTTCCCCTTCCCCAAACCCCAATTTCTCCTGTTCTTCCCCAACATTGTAAGGAGAGGAGAGGGGTTTGATGATGGCTCCGTGGATATTCAAAAGAACCATAAATTCCTTCTCTTGATCGACAATTTCTCGATCATCGTGTGCTTCTCCTTGGTTTCTTATCACATTAGAGATCCCAAATACGGACAAACCAGGATTTTTGTTTGTATTTGAACATCCCACCATGCAGCAAAGCCATGGCATCCTTAAATATCCCCTTAAAGGAGGTAAAATACTCGTCTAAATGAATAATTCGTGATAGAGGAAGCCATTCCCTTCTATTTGTTTACAAAGAGAACGTACCAACATGGCAGCCGATTGTGCCGTGACGTCACAGTGACGTCACGCGAAAACACCCTATTATCACCTGACTCTCCATGATGTGACCTCACCCTACTTGACACCCCACCCAACGATTTCCAGAGTTCCCTCCTTAATACACACACACACATACAAACTTATTTATTCTTACCATGTATATATGTGAAGACTGAAGATGTAAGTGTATGTATTATAAAATGTATATACAGTAATATATATAGTTTATTTTAAGAAATGTTTCCGTTGTAATTCCCATCCATGAATAATCACCAATTTATTATGTATTGTGTACTTTAAAAGATGTTTCAATTGTAATTGTAATTCCCATTCATGATTAATCACTAATTTATTATGTATTTTCAGAGATGTTTCAATTGTAATTGTAATTCCCATTCAAAATTAATCACAAATTTATTATATATGTATTTTCAGAGATGTTTCAATTGTAATTGTAAATCCCATTCATGATTAATCACTAATTTATTATGTATCTTCAGCTCTTTGGCTGCCAAATCAATAAACCGTTTATTATTATTATTATTATTATTATTGTGCAGACCATCTGGAGCAGTGTGTAAGTGAGGTGCGATGTTTAAACAAGTTAACCCTTCAGATCATCTGGACCAGCCGTTTTCACCATTGGTGCGGGAGTGGAATACAGTTGGGCAATATGCAGCCCGGACGCATATACTTGAACTGCATACGTGCTCGTCTTTATACCCGAGCCAGCCAATCAGCAGCCAGGAGTTGTAACCAATCATGGCGCATCCAGCGCTGGGTAATGACGTCATGAAGAGAGCTTCCATTAAACACAATAAATGCAAATTTATTACACTATTACACGCGTATTGCGTATAAAGTACATTCAAAGATTGTAAATAATGTTTAACATAAATGATAAGGAGCGATCAGTGTTCTTTACAATGTGTGGTGCAACACAATCATGAGAAATTTTGATACATATTAGCCTGTGCCTATAGAAATGACGTCATGAAGGGAGTTACCATAACACGCCACCAATGAAATATAAAATATACTGTATTATTATTCTCGTATTACTTATGATGAAGGGAGTTTCTATGTAACAATAAATGTATATGAAATATACTGTATTGAAATCAAACTGGTTAACAGCTCTTCGTTTATAATATCTCACATATGGAATTGATATATGGTACCGTAAAAATGCTGTGTTCAAACGATGTTTCTAGGCTATCTGATAACATTTTTGTCTGGTACCCCACTGAACAGAGAACATGAGAAACTCACTATGGAGATCCGTGAAGGAGGAAGAAAAGAGGTGAGAAAGCCTGCTGTCAGGCGGTAAGGTACTGGGGACAATCTATGAAAAGATGCTGTATAGAACTAATGTTATTTTGATTACCGATATTTTATATTTTATACTGATTTTTTGTTTTATATAGTAACAGCTAGGTACTAAGGGGACTGGTCCTCCTTCAACTATATATATAATCTGCATGATGATGACACAATAAAGCAAAACAAAAATATTTAATCGACTTTCTCCTTTTATGAGTTTTGTCCAGATGTGAACATGGTGCTGTTCTCACACTGTAGTATATAAAACTTATATAATTATTGAACATTGGGGTGCACAGATATGAAGCATCACAATTATGGGAGTTATAAGAAGAGCCAGAGAGCTGTGAGGGATGCTATAAATACGACCAACGAGGTGGGAAGAGGAATTGACTGTACATTTTAAAGAAAGAAACCAGAGGGGCTATGAGTATCAATAGGTAACACTATAAATATCAGTGATCCCACTGCTACTTTTTTTCTAGCTGGATCTGGGGTTTTCTGACTTCACCTGGTGTGGAGTATAGCAATCTAGGGTTTTTTCTCTAGATTTCCTTACTTACGACTGGCTATAAATGATAGGTATTGATGATCTCCAGACTTTTTTTTTTTTAACAAGTAAATCATGTTTTAAAAGTGAAATGCGATTCTGTGTTTAGTTAATTTTACTATCAGTATGAAAAACATGTTTCGTTAACTGTATTTAAGGTACAGTTGTTTTATTTTGTTCAATCTGGGTTATTTTTAAGGTAACTTCTGGGTTTTTATCAATTTAATGAGTGGCAACACTGATAATTATTATGACTTGCGCAGAAGAGTTGATAGCTTGAGTTACCTATAGGCCAATATTTATCAAAATTTCTCATGATTGTGTTGCAACACACATTGTTACTAAAGACCACTGATCGCTCCTTATCATTTACATTAAACATTATTTACAATCTTTGGACATACTTTGTTCGTAATACGCGTGTAATAATGTATTTCATTTGCATTTATTGTATTTAATGGAAGCTCCCTTCATGACGTCATTACCCAGCGCTGGATGCGTCGTGATTGGCTACAACTCCTGGCTGCTGATTGGCTGGCTTGGGTATTAAGACGAGCACGTATGCAGTTCAAGAATATGCAGCCCGGACATGGGTTAGATAGGGAGGATGAAGTCCTGCCCTAAGAGAGAGAGTCCCTTTTCCTTGCAGTGTACATAAGTTTAGAGCAGTGGTTCCCAACCTTTTTTCTGTAATTTCCCCATGCACCTAATTCAACCATCCAGATTTCCCCCTTCATGTGTATGAGAGAAAGAACAGTTAAAACACACTGAGGTTATTTACTAATTTATTTTTCAAATGCACTAACACAGCTAACATTAAATGTACCAGTGTTGCCAACCTAATTATTGACGATTTGATCCCAGCCCGTGGTTTAACTACAATTAAGAGCTCTACCCTATAATGAAGCCAAGAATGTCCCCAATCAAATTAGGTGAAAAATTCCACTGTAAACTACATGTGAGCAATACAAGAGCAAATTATATCTTTAATCACGAATTAGTAACCGCTTCATTTGAGCGTGGGAAAAAAATATCTCCAAGGTTAACTATACCATCTCTTTGTGTGCCTCTCTCTCTCTCTCTCTCTCTCTCTCTTGTATGTATATATGTATGTAAACTATGTGATATCCTGGTCACATACACACACATTCTCTCTCTCGTTCTTTCTTCTTCTTTTCTCTCTCTCTCTCTCTCTCTCTGTCTCTCTCTCTCTCTCTCTCTCTCTCTCTCTCTCTCTCTCTCTCTCTCTCTCTCTCTCTCTCTTCACGTGTACTAAGGGCTATTGTATGTATGTATGTATATGTATTTATATGATCTGTATATATGTATGTAGGAGCATATGAACGAATGTGTGTGTGTGTGTGTATGTATAATAAATGTATGAATGTATAGTATTGTAGACCTACAGTATGCATGTATGTATATGTATGTATGTAAAAGTATATGTATGTATGTTAGTATGTATAAGTTTATGTATGTATGTATGTATAAGTATGTGTATGTATGTATGTATAAGTATATGTATGTATGTATATGTATGTATGTATGTATGTATAAGTATATGTATGTATGTATAAGTATATGTATGTATGTATGTATGTATAAGTATATGTATGTATCTATGTATGTATAAGTATATGTATGTATGTATGTATGTATGTATGTATAAGTATATGTATGTATGTATATATGTATAATGTATGTATGTATGTATGTATGTATGTTTATGTATATGTATGTATGTATGTATAAGTACATGTATGTATGTATGTATATATGTATAAGTATATGTATGTATGTATATATGTATAATGTATGTATGTATGTATGTATGTATGTTTATGTATATGTATGTATGTATGTATAAGTACATGTATGTATGTATGTATATATGTTTAAGTATATGTATGTATGTATGTATGTATAAGTACATGTATGTGTGTATGTTTAAGTATATGTATGTATTTATGTATACGTTTATGTATGTATAAGTATATGTATGTATGTATGTATGTATGTATGTATGTATAAGTATATGTATGTATGTATAATATATGTATGTGTGTATGTATGTATAAGTATTGCCTCCATAAACACTCACTCACTATCGCATGAGAGTGATAGTGAAGATGTTGATAGTGATGATGGTGATGAATGTTCTCTAAAGCTCTCAGTAACATACCCCCCATAACCTGGAGGGGGGGGGGTAGGGTTGGTGGGGAGAGGGGGAGAGGGTGTGTGTGTGGTGATGGTGATGATGGTGTAGGGAAGGGAAGGGTGATAATGGTGAAGGTGATGGTGATTATAGTGATGATGGTGGTGGTAGGTACAGTGATAGTGATGATGGTGATGGTGATGGTGATAGTGATAGTGATGATGATGGTGAAGATTGGAAAAGAGGTAGTGATGGTGATAGTGGTAGTGATGATGATGGTGATAGTGATGATTGGAAGAGAAGAGGTAGTGATGGTGATGATGATAGTGATGATGATGATGATAGTGTTAGTGATGATGGTGATGATTGGAAAAGAGGTAGTGATGATGATGGTGATGATTGAAAGATGAGATGTAGTAATGGTGATAGTGATGATGTTGATAGTGGTATTGGAGGCAGAGGTGGAGAAGAGAATAGTGGAGATGATGGTGAAGGTGATAGTGGTGATTGTGGCGGTGGTGAAAATGTTGTTGTTATTGTTGTTGTTGTTGTTTTTGTTGGTAGTGTGTGGTAATGTAGGGAGTGTGTAGTAATGTTGTTGTTGTTGTTATTGCTTTTGTTCTTAGTTTTGTTTTATAGTTGTTGTTATTGTTATTATTGTTGTAGTAGTGGTTGTTTTTGTTATTTGTATTGTTGTTGTTGTTATTATTATTAATGTTTGTGTTGTTGTTGTTGTTATTATTATTATTATTAATGTTGTTATTGTTGTTATTATTATTAATGTTGTTGTTATTGTTGTTATTATTATTAATGTTGTTGTTATTGTTGTTATTAATATTATTATTGTTGTTGTTGTTGGAGCGTCGCCATGCCCACGTCAGTAGCAACAAGCCCCACAGGACACCCGGCGTCACACACACCACCAACACCGTCACCTTCACCGTCTTCGCCTTCGTCTGTGTGTCCCCGCCTTTCTTCTCTCCTTCCTTCTCTTTCGGTTTCTTCTTTTCTTCCTTTTTTTCCTCCTCCTCATCGTCATTTTCATTTTCATCTTTTTCTTCTTCATCTTCCTCCTTCTCTCCTTCCATTGCTTTCTCCATTTCATTCTCATTCTCCTCTTTCCTATTCTTCTTCTCCTCCTCCTCTCTTTTCTCCTTCTTCTCTTCATTCTCCTCTTTCCTATCCTTCTCCTCATCCTTCTCTCTTTTCTCCTCCTTCTCCTCCTCCACCTCGGTCTCCAAACGTTTTGTTTCCTGTAACGTCACCTCCTCTCTCTCCTCCAACACTCTTCCTACGCCTGAAACAAAAGAAACCTCATATACGATATATATATACACACACGCACATATCACATATACTGTATACACACACACACACAGTACATCCTATATATATATACACATACCACTTATACTCTATACACACTCACAGATACACATACACCCCATATATACACACACACATACTATATATATATATGATACCATCAGTAATTACATTGACTTGCAACAATTTGGCAACATGAAATCTACCTCTACCACTCATTGCCTTGTCAGTCTGCTCGACTTCATCTATCAGAACCTAGACAAGCGCAAAACATCTCTTGATTTAACCTTCATAGACTTTCGGAAGGCCTTTGATCTAGTGGATCACACCACAGTGATGAAAAAAGGGCTTAAATTAGGTCTCCCTGGATATCTTGTGGCATGGTTGTGTGACTTTCTGTGTGAGAGACAGCAGGTCACACAGTATCAAAATCACACCTCCACCTCTCTAAACCTGACCTGAGGCATCCCCCAGGGAACAAAAATGGGCCCACTTTGCTTTATGCTGCTAATTAACGACGCCCTCACTGACACACCACACCGCTGGAAGTATGTGGATGACTCTACAGTAGGAGTCACTATTAACAATGACTCTTCTGATTACAGTCATCTACAGAATATCCTTGACCACCTGCAATCCTGGACCAGAGAAAATAGTGTCACCATCAACCAAACCAAGAGTGTAGTGATGCACATCAGTACATCCACCACTCCAGTACCAACACCTAATGTCACTATTGGCTCTCACTCACTACAGCTGGTTGAGTCAACTAAACTTCTGGGAGTCACCATTGACAATAAACTGGATTGGAAGCAACACATCACCACCATCATCAAGGCAACCACCTACAGACTCTACATGCTGAAAACAATGAAGTCCTTGGGTGCCCTACATCAACAACTCAGGGATATATATACTACTTTCATCCTACCCAAGTTGACCTACTCATCTCCAGCCTTTTCATCATCACTAACCATCACACAACAACGCCGGCTGGTGAGGGTACAAAAGAGAGCCTGTAAAATTATATTGGGGGTCACCTACACTACATACGACCAGGCGCTAATCTCCCTTAAGCTACCCTCACTGACAGAAAGACACCACCGTGACCTCCAGACCTTTAGGGAAAAGCAAGGCCTATACAGACAGGTCAGCCAGCCAGAGAGCGCGAGACGAGTCCCAGGGATTTGATGACGTCAGCTGAACCATACTTGGTCCCTGTCCACCCATCTCAGTCCGTCATTATTTCCTTTGTTCATCGTACTGTTTATAGCCGATATATATCTATATTGTTTCATAATGTTAAACAGGAAAGTACATAAAGAAAGTAACATTTTTATTATCAAATCTAAACAGTGAAGGCTATACATATATGCCACTAAACATTTTCCTTAGCATAGGCCTACATAAAACAGATAATTTTCTTAGGTACTATTTATATTATCTACAGTATCTATTTAGTAATTTTCATCATTTTTCTCTGTTCACTTCTGCAAGTTCTACTTTTCTTATTTATCTTTGTCATTATTGAGCTTTCTTATGATGAAACAAACATAAATTTTTGCAAAGAAAAATATCACATCTGCAGGCACATCATTTTCTACATGCCTTATTTCGGATACAATTGTTTTTACACAATCTTTTCCCTCAATAAGAGTGTCTCCATGAACAGAATTAAATACCTCTCTCATAGATTTCAAGTGGGAAAAAAATGTTTCGGTAGGAAGGTATAGGTGATCTCTATTTACAGCTTCAGTCCAGGTGGCGTACACTCACTAACTTTATGACCTAAATTAGGATATATCAGAGAGAACTTTTTTACAACATAACCACCAATATACTTCAAAGCTTCTTCTTCAACTACTTGATCAGCTGATTTGCTTAGTCTTTCACATAACTGTAAATTCTCTCCTAGCTGTCCATCAAACTCATCATTATCTAAGTCACCGCCAGTGTCAAGAGGTCATTAAAACAGAGGCTAGTTATGCATAGTTCCACTAGGCCTTGGGGAAAAGTTGCTGCTACACCACAGACTCCGTCCACTTCTACCCCCCACCCTACCCCCTCCATCTAGGGCAGCCCGTCACTACAATAAACTGAAACCCATCAAAACAAGAAGGGACAGATACAAAAATAGTCCTATTCCTACCATTACAAATATAATAAACAAGTAATTATCCACTCTATTCATGTATCATCTTTGTATATATATTACACATCTTACTCTATTCATCCATTATGTCCATTATATCAATTTATTATGTACAGTCGGCAGCATAAGTTCGCTTCATTTCCACCTACGAATGCATGATCTATATATAGTGATGTTGTAATACAATTTTAATACAGAAATGACAGATATAGTTTTCATGTGGTATGTTACGTATGTTGTTAGAATAAAAACTGGCTCAGAATGCAACTATCTGGTTATATTAGCATTATTAAAGACATGGAATGGACGCGAATTTATGCTGCCGGCTGTATGTATATTTTCAGCTTCAGGGCTGCACTCTGTTCAATAAACCGTTTATTATTATTATTATTATTATTATTATTATTATTATACCACATATACTGTATATATACACACACATATTTATCAGCCGGACAAGAAAGATAATAACAGAAAGTGTGTCAACATATGTTTATATTATTTTCATTATCGTTAGTTTATTAATTTTCATCGTTCAGACAAAACAGTGTGATAAGAAAAAAGAACATTCTCTCTCTCTCTCTCTCTCTCTCTCTCTCTCTCTCTCTCTCTCTCTCTCTCTCTCTCTCTCTCTCTCTCTCTCTCTCTCCAAAAACGACTATTCTGTTTTGGCGCCTTTTTTTATTTTCATGCTTCATCTGGCGGGAAAAAATGTAAACACGCCTTGTATAATGTAATCACACCGGAAATTCAACCATGATAAAAATGATAATTAGAAATACAGCCAAACGAATGTCGCACTTCCATTGAAACTAAATAAATAAATGATAGAATAATGATAATAATAATAATAATAATAATAATAATAATATTAATAATAACAATAACAATAATAATAATAATAATAATAATAATTATTATTATCATAAAAATAATAAAATTATTTAAATACTACTACTACTACTACTAATAATAATAATATTAATAATAATCCCCTCCTCCCTCTAAAATAAAAAGTTAATAAATAATAAAGAATACACCATAAGGCGAAGTATATTTATTTATATAATAAATAATTTATCTGAGGGCACACCCATATAAGGGGGACGGAAATCACCTATTGGCAACACTGCTTCATAATGACAATGAGCCGACGAACAGACGAGAAGTTGTGTGAAGTAAAGCTAAGTCAAGTTAGTATTACTCCACCAGTCGTATAGAGTGTACTGTCAGTCAGGAGTGTATATGTGTGCGGTTGACCATCAAGCTATTGTATGTATGAGTTATATATATAGTTTATATATTTATTTATTTATGCAGAGTAACCACAGGAGAAACCAAAGACAGAACAGTAAGTACTTCCTTATATTACAATATCTTCAAATAGAATGATACAGACACCTGAGATGAAGTGTTAATTAATAATAAACTTAATATAGAGTGTGGTAATGGAAGCAGCTACACTCACACAATAATAAAGGATCTCACCTGATATTATTATATACTCAGACAATACTGTAGAATCTCACCTGATATTTATACACATTTTTAGAAGTTGTCCATACATGTACTTAATTAAGAAACAAACTTGATGTACAATACAAAGTTTATAAATATGACAACACAGTAAATAAACACACACACTCATTCAGAACAGCCCTTTGATTACAAGATTGTATGCAAAGTATGTAACAAATTCTATATAGGACAGACAGGTACAGACTTAGATAAAAGGATAATATATACAATACAAATATAACTTTAAAACAGTTTAACATTACAACACAAAGCCACTTATTGTATGACCATTATATTAAGGGGGTGCGGGAGTAGGGGGCAGGCTAGGGGGGGGGACTGGGATGTGCAGAAGTAGGGGACATACTGGGGGGTGCGGGAATAGGGGGATAGGCTTGGGGGAGACAGGAATAGGGGGACATGCTTGGGGTGGATAGAAAGTCTGTCCCCTATCTCCCGCACCCCCCAGACCCGACCTCAAGCCTGTCCCCTATTCCCGCACCCCCTTAACTAGACTGGTACCAAAGTTATATCCAAATCAACAAAGTTCCTTGAAATAAATGTAATGGAGTCGTGCCTAATATTAGGTACAGTCCTATGAAGATAATGTTATAATCAAAGCAGCCTTATATACTTGATACGCGGGGTAGTGGCTGGGTCTGTCCCACATTGTTGTCACATATACAGTGGACAGCCATAATAGGATCACTCTTGCTCGCTCTACTGTCCTTGTTTGCCTTAGTCACTATGAAATAAATGTAATGGAGTCATGCCTAATATCGGATACAGACCTATGAAGATAATGTTAATAAGTGTTATGAATATTTTACATGTAATGAATTATTACCCACCGGGCTAACGGTTGACAGTTGTACTAATAAGTCATGGTATGCTGGGGTCAGGTCAGGTGAATCGGTGGCCTCGGGTCAGATCCTTTTGTCTGAGTGTAGGTCCTCCCATTTCTCATTGTATATAAACCCTCCATCTTAAGTCACTGTATTCCCCCGCCAACACAGGCATGAGGTCCAACTATAGACATTTTTCATTGCAAAAAAAAAAATGCATAAAAACATTTGATTAAAATAAACAGCTCTCTGTATTATTCTGTCTGAAAGTGTAATATACGACAATACTTACTGTTCTGCCTTTGGTTTCTCCTGTGGGTACTATGCCTACACATCCCATATATATATATATGGGACTCCGTGTTTATTTTTCCTTCCTTGTGGATTTACGCATATTCCTGAATCACGTGCCACCAAGTGATTTATTTGCATATATATGTTTCTGGGGTATATATAGGGGACGGGTGACACTAGGAGGGCGTGGCGGGGAGGGTTTAGTCTGAGTTGAGAGAGGCTGGTTGGTAGAAATAGTGGGAGGTATGGTGAGGTGAGGTGAGGTGGGTTGGGGCGAGGCTTAGGTTTGTGGGGTGAGGTGTGGGTGAGGTGTTATGGGAAGTAGGGGGGAGGTAGACACAGGAGCTCAAAGGGATTTCGCTAAAAACTTTCCTCGTGAAAAGTTACGCCTTAGGTCCAATTTTGGTGCAGTTTGGTCCACTGGTTTGGTCAGTTATAACGGATACACACACACGGCAGTAATAAATATATATAAAATTTTATTTTCAGCATATATATATATATATATATATATATATATATATATATATATATATATATATATATATATATATATATATATATATATATATATATATATATATATATACTACCTGGCTCCTGTGGAGGGCTGGCGGCCTGTGGCCGCCCTTCCGCTATACGTAAGGAACTTGTTTGTTTCTTGGCATAGACAGGAGGAATCAGGATCCTCCAATATTCTTACATGATCACAGAGTTCTAAATAAACAAAGGATATAATAATACAACACTGATATGGAACAAATGCAAGCTCCACTACCACCTCCACTACTACATCAACCACTACCACCACCATCACTACTACTACAACTACCAACACTACCACCACCACCTATTACCGCACCCCCCAAAACCCCCACCCCAAGCCATACCTTACCTAGTGTATGTGTGTGTGTATGTATGTACAGTCGGCGGCAAAAGTCCTGTCGCCTCACTTGCTTCACCGAGGCACGTGATGTTCATAGACTCGATATTATTAGGTGTAGAAAACGTGCATATTTTTCGAGTCCATGAACACTGCCTGTCTCGGTGAAGCAGGTGAGGTGACAGGACTTTTGCCGCCGACTGTACTGTATGTGTGTGTGTTGTTACGATAGGGGGGGTGCGGGAGTAGGGGGACAGGCTTGGGGGGGTTTAGAGGGGTGCGGGAATATGGGGCATGCTTGGGTGTGTGGCGTTAGGGGACAGGCGTTTTTACCCCCCCCCCAGCTTGTCCCCTACTCCAGCACCCTCCAAACCCCCCCACCCCATGCCTGTCCCCTATTCCCGCATATATAGTCTATCTCTCTCACACACAGTCTCTCTCTATCTCTCTCTCACACAGTCTCTCTCTATATATCTCTCACTATCTAGCTATCTATCCATCTCTCACACACACTATATCTATTTTTCACTCTTTCTCACACACACACACACACACACACACACACACTCTATCTCTCTCTCACATACAAATTTAACCAAACCCAATATTACCTCTCTATCTGAAATTAAAGAGAGAGAGTGCATGTGGGGGAGAGAGAGAAAGTTTGTGGAGGCGACATGACCATGGCTCACAAATCCAGGGGTTCGAACCCCCCCCCCCAACCCCCCATTGATCATTGATTTTTTTTTTTAATAGGTCGAAAACACTCCCCAGGTTTTAGCGATCAAACTCATGTAAAAATGTTCACTCTAGGACAAAGGATGTGGGAGTGCATCACGGACAAACACACAGACAGACAGAATTTCGGCTTTATGTATATAGATAATTTTATTTTCAGCTCCTTCAAACAACAGAAATACAGTATATATATAATTATATTATGAAGATGGTGATGCTGAAGATGGGGATGATGGTGATGATGGTGCATGCTAATTACGAGCATCTTGTGCTTGATGGTGAGTGGTGATTGTGATAATATTAATCATGATGATGGTGATAATGGTGATGGTAAACATGCTAATAATAGTTATTTAAGTATGAAAACAATTGTGATATAAATGATGGTGATGATGAAAACAATGAAAATAATAATAATAATAATAAATAATAATAATAAAAATAACACGTATATGCACTTATTTATTTATTTATTAATTTCATGCTTTACCTTTTCAGAATGCATGGTCAAAGATGACATATCATTTATAACCTATGATTCAATCGTGTCTTTTCACATGGCTAGCATGAGTAACTGCACAAACCCCTATATTAGAGTGAATGGTAAATCCTGGATTAACGTCACTCTTAACTCTAATCCTTCATCATGGACCAAGGGATATCTTAAACTGGACGGTAATAATTCAGTTTTCAGTACAGATCAACCAGAGCAGACTGAGAAGAAATCTATATCCAAGGTTGAACTTACGTGTGCTCAGTATTACATGAATTGTCCCCAAGGTCAGTGATTATGATTTCTCCTGTTGTTCGTTATAGTTTTGATTCATGACAAGTGGAATGTTTGTTTCTTGTTTGACAGAGTTAGTGGACCCTGTGATGTAGTCAGAAAATTGGAGGTAACTGAGTCCTTCAAATATTGCCACCAAACACTACGTATAGGGAAGGAGTTTGTTTGGTGGCATGGTCAGGAGGAATCAGAAACCTCCAATTCTCATACACGATCACAGGGCCCTTAAATGAATATACTTTTGGTTCATTGGAGTGCCTTGATTCCTCCACAGTATGCATATAGGTCATCCCAGGAAACAGGATCAGATGAACAAAAATAAGAGTTTTTCTTGCTTGGAGTAATCAGTTGCTACAAATATATAAATATATTCATTAAATGTTGATACTGATCCTTGTTCAATATTTTTTCACAGCTATACCAAACTATTTGTTGAATAAAAATAATGCTGTGACGATCCCTCGGCTTGGACAAGACTATGAGGAGATTCTAGTGTTTGCACCCGCGGGAGGTAATTTCACTCTAACAGCAGGGAATGGATACATCAATGAGATTAAGTGTAATGCAGACGCGGACAATTGTTACCAGTTGAATTTAGACTCAAACAATTGGGTTAAAATAAAGCTCCGTTTCTCTGACAATAATGTGGAGGTAAGTACGCGGTTGAGGTCACGAGATGTATATCATAGTAAAAATAATAGCAATAACATTAAACCATCAAAACAACAACAACAACCACATATATAATAAAATTCCCCCAAACAGCAATAACAACTATCACAATAACAACTACAACAACAGCCACAACATTACCATCCATAGAACTAAGAGGCGTGGAGAGACAGTAAAGATGAGATGAAGGGGTGTGGGAAGAGAGCTTATTATATATATATATATATATATATATATATATATATATATATATATATATATATATATATATATATATATATATATATATATATATATATATATATATATATATATATATATATTTGAATAACTATACTCGACAAATCATGATGAAGGGGTGTGGGAAGAGAGCTTATTATATATATATATATATATATATATATATATATATATATATATATATATATATATATATATATATATATATATATATATATATATATATATATATATATATATATATATATATATATATATATATATATATATATATATTTTTTAATAACTATACTTGACAAATCATGATGATTTTTTTGTTGTCATATTCACAGGTCCAAGTCAACGGTATAGTCCAAAATGACCTGAATGGAAACCAAGTGAAGTTCACCACCAAATCGAAAGAATTCTTGTCCATTATTCAATGTAATGGGACCTGTGGAGACGATGGTAAGTCTACTACTGCTACTGCTACTGCTACTTCTGTGTCCAGCAATAGAGAGAAAGATGGGAAGGGAGTGTTAGATACTGAATGCTGACTATGCATGAAGGCGCGGCTTTCTTTGTAGACAGGGAGGAACACGAGTACGTTAGGTTACGTTAGGTTAGGTTAGGTGATGTGAAGTAAGGTTAAGTTAGGTTAGGTGAGTATATGTGAGGTGGAATGAGGTTGAGTTAGGTGAGGTAAGGTAAGGTTAAGTTAGGTTAGGTTAGGTGAGTATATGTGAGGTTAAATGAAGTTGAGTTTAGTAAGGTTTAGTTAGGTGATGTGAGGTAAGATTAAGTTAAGTTAGGTGAGTTGAGGTTAGATTATGTGAGTATATGCGAGGTGAGATGAGGTTGAGTTACGTTATGTTAGGTGAGATTAGGTTAACATTCCATTATTTATCTGCGGATACATTCAGAAATAAAAGAATATGGAATTCTGAGTAGAAAATATTTTATACTTATGCGTATATGAATAATTTAGTTTGGACGTGAAGTGTAAGATACCATTCCATTATTTTTCTTATTAACAATGTCCTTACCATTACCGTACAGTTATACTATCCTTATCAGTAAATAAGGTAAATAATCATTGTGTAATTAAAGGTTATTAAAGGTGCCAGCGAGTGGCAGTCACTGGGACAGAGTGTAGCACACACTGTGTGTATGAAACACAATATATATAGCACACATCACAAGGATGTAATGTATGGCCCAGCAACCAACTCCACCCACGTGAGACCCGAGTCAGCTTCGGCTATGGCTGACTAAGCAGGAAGACCTCAGACAGCTGACTCAAACCCCCCACCCCCTGCTCACAGGGGTGGTAACCTCTGGCATCAGTGGTATTTTTAACAGTGTCCCGAGCAAGGATCGAACGCTGGGCTACGGAATTGCAGCCACAGACTTTACCACTGTGCTAGCCAGAGGCTAAAATATATTCTATGATGTTCCATAACGTGCATACATAATATCATAATACAACATTTTAACAATGACAATCCTGGCTGGTCCCTCCCAGCCGGTAATCACCAGTCACCGCTCTTATTTCCCATCAAGCTTTAAGTCCACTTCATATCCAAACTATTTCTTAAAATGCATATGTGTACAGAAGCTTTTGTACTCAGAATCATATATATTTTATTAATTTCTGAAAATATCCGCAGAAACTCGTGTTACACACTGTATAGGCTTGCTAGAATATGACAGAAATATCAATTTTCAATTCCTCTCAACTGTCCTTCCTTTCTTTCTCTTTCCTTCGTGTTTGCTGTCCCTCCTCTCTGTCACCTTCTCCCTCGTCCTAAAGTGTCTTCTATAGATCTAGGGTGGTCTTGTTTTCTTCTCAAATTAATCCATAAGTCCATACTCAGTGTAACAGGAGGTTAGTGGAACGAAATGAATATGCTCGCTCACTATTATATTAACAGGTGATAGCATCAAAGGGTTTCATGTTATTAACCCTCACCTTCCTAAAAGAAAAATATATATATAATATATAAAAATACTACAGTACAACTACTAATAACGTGAGAGATGAGTGAATTATGTTGGTGGAAGGGATTAGTTGAGGCTATTATATAACATTACTGTACTGGTGTGAGGGAATGGTTCAAGTTGAAGGATTCATTACATAATATATGATACAATACATCCAATCTAATAATACTGAACATACATACCATACAGTCACCAGCACTAACAAGTATACAGCTTTGGTTGAAGCTTTGAACAGTCCAATTCACCAACGAACTAATTCCAATGGAGATCTTGTTGTGCATTTATTTACTGTCTCTAGGTATTCGAAGCACAACTGAACACATATTATTGCACGTAACTGTACACTCGCAATCCAAAATATGTATCCAGGCTTGCTTCGTATAGCCTGATCAAGTATTAGGCGAGCTCAAGCAAACTTCAACAAGAACCTGGATAAAAATTTTGGATTGCGAGTGTACACATGCACATACAAAAAATAAGGGAGCATCATGTGTGTCAACCCTATACTGTCATAATTTATTAATTTTCAGACCCCACCGAACAACCAAACATTTCAGAATATGACCAGCAAATCTTGATCTATAAAGTGATAGTGGGGTTTCTGTCAGCCATCTGTGTTGTGATGTGCTTAGCTCACTTCAAAAGCTGGGCTGGTCGTAAGGTAAGGTGTATGTATGTGTTTGCATGTACAATCACGAGCCATAGTTAGTTAGTTTCTTTACTTATACACACACACTCTCTCTCTTTCTCTCTCTCTGATACCATATCCTGACTGTACCATACATTTGACTGTGCGTGTGTGTGTGTGTTGGTCTCTTTCAAGCCACCAACACAGTCTCTCTCTTCCACTGTCTTTCCTTGCTTGCTGTCTCTCCTCTCTATCTCCTTTCTTTTCTTCATTACGTATATAATTATATAAATGTATATATGTATATTATTGTGTATGTTAGAATTATATATATATATATATATATATATATATATATATATATATATATATATATATATATATATATATATATATATATATATATATATATATATATATGCAAATAAATCACTTGGTGGCACGTGATTCAGGAATATGCGTAAATCCACAAGGAAGGAAAAATAAACACGGAGTCCCAAGCGCTTTCTTAGGTTTAGAGGTCATGTCAGGTAAATCCTTTTTAGCACCATATGCATGGGTGTGTATATATATTTATATATTGTTTTGAACTCACAGTGGCAACACCTTCAGGTTGCCATTTAGTTATTAAGTGTATTTAAGGTGTCTCTCGGCAATCATTCCTTAATGACTGGGATAATCTTAGGTTTAGAGGTCATGTCATGTCAGGTCAGGTCAGGTAAATCCTTTTTAGCACCTTATGCATGCTTTGAACTCGCAGTGGCAACACCTTCAGGTTGCCAGTTTGTTGTAAGTGTATCTGTATATAAGGTGTCTCTCAGCAACCATTCTTTTACATTCTGTTTTTTCCCCTGAAGATGTGAATTACACGAAAGCGCTTGGGACTCCGTGTTTATTTTTCCTTCCTTGTGGATTTACGCATATATATATATATATATATATATATATATATATATATATATATATATATATATATATATATATATATATATATATATATATATATATGTATGTATGTATGTATGTATGTGTAAGAAAAATAAATATGTAGGTATGTATGCATGTGTTAAAATTATAATTACGTACCATGAATGTATGTAAGTATGTATTAAAATGATAATTGTGTATGTATAGGATGTAGAAGGTTCGTTTGTGTGTGCTTAAATGCTATGTATGTATGTATGTATATATGTACAGTCGTGGTCAATAATAATCATCCACATATGGGTAACTTCAACAATTTGCTGTCTAATGTTTTCACGTTCACATAATTATAATGTTATTGTTTAAAGTAGTTTGTAGCTGTTTGTAGTAAATCAAATGATGGTACCTAATGAACCTATTTATTGGAAAGTTTATCAGCTAAGGAACAGAGGGAAGGTGTCAAACTTTTACGTGAATTACTCCTTTATGGATGATTATTTTTGACCACGACTGTACAGGATGTGTGGACACGAGATTATGAGTCAAGATAAAGGTTTTGCGTTCTAGCTTTGTTAAAGAGAGAGAGAGAGAGAGAGAGAGAGAGAGAGAGAGAGAGAGAGAGAGAGAGAGAGAGAGAGAGAGAGAGAGAGAACACACACACACACACAAACAGTATATACATGATACAGTCTGAGTCAAAAGTCGTGTTGTGTTCTGCTTATTATTATTATTATTATTATTATTATTATTCCTCCATATTGTGCCAAGGCTCCCCCTCCACTTAGTAATAATAATAATAATAATAATAATAATAATTATAACAGTAGTAGTAGTAATAATAGTACGTATGAATGCTGTGAAAATTGTGGTGCTGTGAAATTTAGTGAGAGGGATGTTGTAAAATTTGCCCAGTAATAATATTATTGTTTTTGGTGTTGTTATTATTATTATTGTTATTATTATTATTATTATTATTATTATTATTATTATTATTATTATTATTATTATTATTATTATTATTATTATTATTATTATTATTATTATCATTATCATCATTATCATCATCATTATTATTATTATTATTATTATTATTATTATTATTATTATTATTATTATTATTATTATTATTATTATTATTATTATTATTATTATTATTATTATTATTATTATTATTCCATCAGAAGGAAAGAGGTCAAGTATCCACCGAAAGTGACACACGCAAGGCCACAGCTATGACCTCACTCCCAGGTACTGTATTGTGTTCCTGACCTAACCACACACACACACACACACACACACACACCTAACAATACCTTCTTTATGACATACACACACACACATTATCTTCGTAACACACATATACCTATTTTTTTTCATCACACACATACACTCACGACTATTATTTTCATAGGCTAACACACACACACACACACACACACATTTACAGCAACCATATATTCTGGTGTTCAAGGATCACATATTATATATCCTAGTATATATATAGCTTCTAATTTCACATAACTTTGTACGTACTTCCTTTATCTCGTGTGGGTGACCTCTCTTGACCAAGTACACCTTCTTATACCTAGTGTGGGTGACCTCTCTTAACCTAGTACTGTACCTTCCTCTAGTGCGAGTGACCTTCCTTGAATTACCATTAATCATCCCTCAGGTCACAACAACAGTCAACCCGGTATATCACACCACAATAACCTGATGCACGATGAGGCCAATGATTTGTATGAGCCGCTGGATGGGGTTGGTCTGAACAGCAAGAGGCCTAACATGGGTATGTCTTGCAGCACAGTATTTACCGAAGTCAACGATGTGTACGAGTCCTTTGATCACCAGAAAACGAAGCCAACACGCCCAGCAGCTCCCACCGCCACCTCCTACGACGAAGTCAACGATGTGTATGAGTCCTTTGATCACCAGAAAACGAAGCCAACATGCCCAGCAGCTCCCACCGCCACCTCCTACGACGAAGTCAACGATGTGTATGAGTCCTTCGATCAGACCAAACACTCAGCCTTCTAAACGTCACCCAACAGTTAGTAGTTGAGGGCAAGACTGGTTCATTGCATAAGTGTCGTTTAAGTTAAGGGGGGTAGCAAAGGATTATTCCCAACAACAGGTCACTATTACTTTTGTTCATCTGGTTCTATTTACTGGCATACTTTGGGTGAATCAAGGTGTTGTAATGTACCAAAAGTGTTCTCTATCCACCCAAGAAACATTTTGCTTAATTAAGGATGTTGTACAGTGTTGGTAAATCTGGAGCAAAGGATTTTTCCAAACTATTTCATTCAACAGGTCACCATTACTTTTATTAATCTACCCCTGTTTACTGACTGATATAATTTGGGTGAATTATAACAAGGTATTACTCCCCTATGGAACAACACCGCATAATAGGCTATGTTGCTGGTTAATTAGATAATGTGGTAACTGTGAACCTTCTAAGTCAAATGTAAAACAAATATTTCATTAAAGTTACACAGGATAAGTAATGGCGAAAGGTCATCAGTTTTAACATTGTGATTATTATTATTAAGTTTTCAAAAAAGTATAAATAAGTCTATGTTTGGTCTTTTGTAGCCTGTAATAAGCTAGAATTCATTTTGATTATTAATTGTAGGCTAAATACATGTGTCACAGTATAAGAAATCCATGTAGGCTATGTTTGTGAGTATTATGAGGTTACTGTAGTAGTTATGCAATCATTGTTTTTTACGTGTAGTGTAGGACGATACAGAGAATATGATACAGTGAAAATGGACAAAGAAATACGTATAGAAAATGGTAAAGAAAATGAAATTAAACAATTATAAATGGTTGATGACACACACACACACACACACACACACACACACACACACACACACACACACACACACACACACATGCCATCATCAGCGTGGGCTTGAGGGACGAAGGTAACATAATGTGAAAGATGGACACATAATTAATAATTCAAAATACATAATAAATATATAGCATTGATACACACACCTGGGACACACAACAATTAAACAATACGAATCAAGGCATTACTTTTTTTTAGGGGTCAAAGTGGCTTACTTATGTGAACGGACACATAACGCGAATTAATATACACACGTGGGATACACAACATAAAAATATATGCAGATACACAACATAAAAATATACGCAGATAGGCAACATAAAAATATACGCAGATACGCAACATAAAAATATACGCTGATACGCAACATAAAAATATACGCAGATAGGCAACATAAAAATATACAAGGATACGCAATATGAAAATATTTGCATGGGATAAATAACGTGAAAATATACACAGGTACAAACAGTGGGATAATTTATGTAACATGGGAACACACTGGCTAACACACTCCTTCAAATCACTAACTAAATATGATTTAATAAACACAGCACATCAGAGAGAGAGAGAGAGAGAGAGAGAGAGAGAGAGAGAGAGAGAGAGAGAGAAAAGAGAGAGACAGACACAGAGAGAGGACCCCACTCATCAGCAGTACAAACCATGTCAGCCACTCAAGCCATTAGTGAATTAAAGAGAATAAAAAAACATACCATCCCCTTTAATGAGGTCAGATGCTATACAATTATGGTTCACGAGTGTTGAACAGAATACGAGGCGAGGTGTATCAAACAAGCACATTTTTTCATCATGCCCCCCACACACATATTGTGGGGATACTCGCAAACAACAGTCTGAATTTTTTACGAGATGGCATTAAATCAGTCCGCTGGGAAGCCACTTCAGTATTTTCAATTACAATTCTGTTCAAGGGCTGAATTGTGTACAAATATATAGTGTAGTGTAGTGTAGTGTAGTGCAAAAAACCTCCTGGTCACTACCATGAATATGTAGTGTTTTGAGCAAGTAAGGTTCATCAGCCAACTAAATGAAATGGTTCTTGCGGATTTTCTCTTACTATTTGCAGTCTGAATGAAGGTGTGTGTTTATATTCTTATGAATTTTCTATTACTACTGTATTTGCAGTCTGAATTCAGGTGTGTGTTTATATTCTCGATGTGTGTGTGTGTGTGTGTGTGTGTATACATGTACTGTATATATATATCTTTGTAAGCTGTGAGTATAAATGATCAAATCCTGTGTAACTATTCTAAAGTCATTTGTGTATAATAATTTTCCCATGTTTACTGTACTGTACCAACCATATTCTCTTTATTGTACATTATTAACTTGTGTGTACTCAACAGTGGCGTCGCGAGGGGGGACTGGGGGGGTATATATGTCCCTGGGTGCAGCATTTAGGGGGGCGCCAATTGCCAAATTGACGTTTTTTAAGGATTAAAGATTTTAAACAATTACTTTCCAAGTGGCTTTAAATTGCTTCTATGAGTACTGATAGAACCCCCAGCTGATTAGGCTCGCTTCGCTGGCCACCCACCCACAATCACGCCCCTTATTGGGGCACCATAACAATCTTTGTCCCCGGGCGCCAACAACCCTCGTGACACCACTGCTGTACTCTGTACTGTATATACTATATTCCCAACATGTGTATTAAATAATAATTATACTCTCATAGTCTGTGTGCTGTACATACTGTATTCTTAATTAAAAGGGAGATTGGAGGACTACTGATTCCACCAAACTATGACAAGAAACAGACAACCGTAACATTACTAGTACGGAATCAGTCTGTTTTGGAGCACTGTTTGGAGGAATGAGAGTCCTTACAACTCACCAACAAAAGAAGCTCACCTTAACTTGTGTGCATATGCTGTACAGTACTGTACTCCCAAAATGTGTATTACTGTATACTCTCATAGTGTTTAAGTACTGTAGAAGAGAAACCTGGTACACCACTGCCCTAATGAAACATTGGTAACTCCTCAAGGCAGCAATGTTTGGTTTACATCATTTCCAGTGACTGTACTGCATTCTTATCCTTCAAGTGGGATCAACTCATTTATAAGAAAAATGTATCTATTTCTTGGAAGAGTTATATATATTTTTTGGTTGTTGATTAAAACTCATGTCAATATTTTTTTTGTGTTGCCAACTGTACACTGCTATGCACACTTACAGTACAATATAGCTTATCAAATATGTAACATGGTGCTTATCAAAAAAATAGTTCAGAAAATAACAAATACGTTTGAAGGTAAACAGGAACACTAATAAAATAAAGGTGTTATAATTCCACAGCACAGCACAAGGATAGAGGGAAATGGAGGACACACACATATTCATTGCACAGAGTTCTTTTTTTTTTTAATGGGTCACAGCAAATCCATGGAGAAAAATTATTATTCCTATAAAATTAATGACTGAAGATCTGCTTAGGTAACTAAACAATGAGTATATATTTTGTAATAACACAGTGCATCACACAAACATCATTGTTCCAGACAAAATATCATAATGGAATGATGCTTCATGGAAAATCACGTCGAATCCACATAAATAATTATATACAATTTAATGTATAACAACTTCAAGGTATTTCTTTCCCTTATTATACATTGGCTATCCTTCTCCAGTAACCAGTGATTCTTGCCCAACAAACCCCTTCCACATGAGAGGTAAACAGATGGTGGGCACAGGCAACTCAGTGGAATTCTCTCCCTTTTTACCAGTGTTACCAGGACCCTTTGGCCACTTGTGCCCAACACCTACGCACAAATTTGGTAACAGTGTCTGATCGCGGTCTTTTGCCTCTCGTGTGGATGGGACTATATAATATGTATTTGTTTGAACCACTGGCGATCACAAATACTAACTTCTGCCCCTGGTACTGTGGGCTGTATGCAAGAACATTGACGGTGTTGACGATGGCGTGGTACTGTTTAGATTCTTCCTATAAACAGACTATAGAGCCATCGTACCGACACCACACTATCATCAACACCACACCATATTCTTGCATACAACTCAACACCCCCTACTGGGCACTGATGAACAAGGTATTGGGAGGAGCCAAACAACTTCCACCAGAGCTGAAAAGTGGGTGTTGGATGTTTCTGAGAAAACTTTTCAGTATAGTACATTAGAATACTCTCATCCTTAAACAAACAGCAAAACAGTTTAAAAAAAATCATCAATTACAACAACACATTTCTTAAAAGGATGACAATGATGATGATGCATAGTGACAGCTTTTTCTAACACCTCTACAGCATTTTGAATGGTTCACTGCATCACTGTTAATCCACCAGGCATGTGCTGGGTGGGAAGACAACACTGAATATACCGTTTGAAGGTCTGGTCATATGTGGTGGACACAGCGTCTTCGTCTCATGTACTGTACTGTAATTACATGCATCACTGAAGTTGTGTGACTACTCAACTCTCATACACTACAAGTAATATAATGACATGTTTCTGTCAGTGTCTTTTACATCACTTACTTAGGTTGTGTGATTGTAGCACTTTCTTACACAACTCAGAATAACACCTTCCAGTTTATGTCTTGTATATCACTTTAATCCTTATGAATGCTGCCCTCTCATACATTACACTGAATAACACCTTCCTTTCCGGGGCTGCTCTGCCAGACAGCTTAAAGGAACTTCAACAGCAACAACAATTTCCTTTCCCTTGTACATTTTCAAACCATAAATTCCAAGGTTGCAAAAAGGACAACTGGACTGGAATTGAGGGGACTGTCTCCTTTTTGTCTGGTGGTTCACTGATCCCTTTGAGTACAAATTTATTTACACTTGAAGTACTTGGGGAAATATACATCAGCGTTATTATGCGTCATTACAGGGGAAACAGACAATCTTGTTAGTTGAATCTGAGTGCTACAGATTCCCCAAAACTACGCCACGAAGCAGATCTCTAACTGGTGACACTGAGGTACTGTACATTCTGGCATACAACACAATACTGTAGTTTGGAAAAATCAGTAGCCCTCCCATTCACTTACCATTAAGGGATGAATTTCTTGTATGTAAACTGGAAGGCTACTGATTCCTCTAAACTGTGCCTGGAAAAAGAAACCCCCAGTGTTACTAATAGAGGATCTGTTTCGTGACATTATTTGGAGGAATTACGATCCAATCACTTTACCACACATACCTTGCAATTTTGCATTCGAACTCAAGCCTCTATATTGTACAGTCGCCGGAAAAAGTCCTGTCGCCTCACTTGCTTCACCGGGACACGCGATGTTCATAGACTCCGAGATTATTAGGTGTAAAAAGCTTGCATATTTCTCGAGTCTATGAACACTGCATGTATCGGTGAAGCAAGTGAGGCGACAGGACTTTTGCCGCCGACTGTACACTCGCCAGCACTGCCCCGTGGTACTGTACAGGTGCTCGCACGTTTTAGGAAATGTGGCACCACTGTGATGATTTGCCTCGAAACAATCCACGTGTGTGAAGTGAACTATGTTGTTGAATGTTTCGAACCACAAAGTATCATAACAGGCTGAACTTTGTTTAACCTGATCCATGCAATAAGTGTTTAATATCTGCCACCTTTATATATAAAAGAGAGAAGTATGTAATCTTACCTCATCACGCCCTAACCATCAGAGCAAGGGTGACCCAAGAATGGTTTTAGGGGAAAAAATATAACGTTTTTATTTGCTCTTTCTAACTGCTGGCGAGCTTGCCAGTGAGGAGTGGGGATTTACCAGAAAAAAGTAGGGAACAAATTTTGACCATACCCTCAGGAGGAAAATTTGTGATTGCTTTTGCAATTTATGCATATGATGAATCTTATTTTTTACACGGTCAACGCCGGGTACTACACAAAGTAGATATTTATAAAATGCATAATAATTGGCCACAGTTTTGTGATGACGTGTCGTTCGTATCACATCATCTAGTCTGCAGCACCTTATATGAGGTCAGAGAAAAGAGGGAGCTGTGAGCTTCAATATTCGTAGTAAGAAACACAGGAACAGTGAAGAAACACGATTATGTTGGTAATGTATTAGAGTTAGAAATAAGAAACCTTTGCCACATTTAATGTATTTTTACTTATTGTAAGGTAAAATAAGCTATCTATATCTATCTACCTATTTCTTACCATCTTACTACACTAATTGTAGAAGTTATTTTCAAAAAATGAGAACATGAACTGAAGAAACGAGTAAACACTAATAAGTTGGATGTGTGAATGACAACTATGCTGATCACGTTTGTAATTCTGACTTTATTTTAATTATTTGGATGAATAATATTAACATCACTTCTATATGGGATATATTTTAAACTGTAAACGGTTAACAAACTAATTTTCCCATAAAATTAACCAACAACAATTAACAAAAACGAACGTTTTATGGAGACAGGGGCATATTCATTAACGCACTATTAACATTGTGTATATTGCAGCTACAGTAACTACCTGGTTTTATGTTCATTACGTTATGATGGCGAGAATGAATATGCTAGCCCCACTGGCAAGGTGAAGAAAAAAGTCTCTTCAGTTATGACTGGAAACTGAAGCTTCTTCCATTGTGTTCTCGACAATATCATGGATGTTCACTACTGTTGTGATTCGTTCTATGAATATTGAAGCAAATGTGGTCTTATCAGAGCATGCTATGTGCGAGGCTTATGGCTCCTCCCTTTTTCTGACAACAGATTTGGGGATCCATACATGTATTAGGTGATAAGATAGAAACAGAACGTAATAACAAAACTGTAGACAGCTAAAATGCATTGCATAATGACGAGTAATGAATACTTTCTATTGTAGTACATTAAGGTTTAACAAATTCGGGCTGAAATGATACATTGTGGTTCGAAGTTTTAAACAACAAAGTTCACTTCATGCACCACTGTATCGAGGTTACTCCATCCTACATACGACAAATCATCACAGTGGTGCCACATCTCCTAAAACGTGCTAGCCCCTGTAACACGGGGCAGTGCTGGCGAGTGTACTGGGTGGGGAAATGAGCAATACCAGGCGATTCGAAGCTCTCTGCTCCTCACACTCTGGTCAGAAATTGTAAGATTAACCGAGTACTTACCAAGTCGAAGGTTGATCGTAATTTCACGAACATTTAACTGCGTCACTTAGGTAGAAAATGAGATGTCAGCAGCACCGACCACCCGTCAGTTCTTTAGAGGCTAGGTTTTGAGGAAACAGTTCTTATAACTAAACAGCAAAGAGGAAAACAAAGGGAAAGGGAAGGGAGGTCATTTTCTACCTAAGTGACGCAGTTAAATGTTCGTGAAATTACGACCAACCTTCAACTTTGTAAGTACTCGGTTAATCTTACAATTTCACTTCACGATATTTAACTGACGTCACTAGGTAGTCAATGAGAACTTCAGAGTGATTCCTCAAAACCTATGTTCTCTTCATATTCAAAGCTCAATAACAGGAGATATCAGGAAACATCAAATTATGCAATATAACAACAATTTATTTTTGTATTTTTGTATAATGTTATACAAGGACCGGACCATAGTACGTACAGTTGGCTCCGGTCCCGCGTTGACCACTGCGAGTTGCCAATGTTGAGCCACCTAGTTATTCAAATCCCGAACGAAGCGAAGCACTCATAGGCGCGTGTGATAACTGTGTAGCCGTGGGGGGTCCAGTACTCAGCTTCTCGTGCAGTACTCAGCTTGTCACTTCTGTTGAAGATACCAACATACCAACGGACTCTCAATTATACTTCAGTATGGCTATCTCTTACCAGCCAACTGTACAGACTTACTATCCTCTGTTTGTAGTCTCTGCTTCAATCAACTCACTTACTCATACCGTTGATGAAGTACCCTTATTATTATTATTCTTACTGGGGAATATATTTAGTACTCAAAGGTTTTAGAGTAAACTCATGGACTTGTCTCTCTTTACTGATGTAGCTTATTTATCAGTTACAGATTACAGGTTATAGTATACTAGACCAACTCGGTCTCAAAGCTATGAACAATTAGAGGGATATTCAATATAACCTGTTTAACCGAAGGCAGGGCGTGGAATACGCTCCTCGCCTCAAACACACACGTCAGGCGTGGCACTGTGACATAGCCACGCCCCCTCATAGGTTATAGGTTTGTGATAAAGTAATACTACATTTATACATGATATATACAACTTTAAACTACCCGGTTATACAAGAATAGAATGAGCAAACATATATTGTCCCTAACTCTATATATACAATTACAGTAACAGTTACTTATAACCTAAAGATTAACATTAACAGATAATGTACAGAGCACAATCTAGTATTCAGATCTTGGAACAAGTGTCAATGAACCCACGCCTCTCTGTCATCAAATACACAGGATGCGATCTAACACCTTGTAGTTTTTAGCCAGCAAGCATCAGGCATATACTAGAGCCTACGTGACTGGTACCATGCATACAACACTGATACATTATACAATATTGATACACGGGTACATTGCTCGGCTACCTACCAAACTACGTCCTCGTAGTTCACAATAAAATTGAATCTACTGTCAACAATTCCTATGCTGAATATTAGATTTACACTAGACATTTGTAATATTAGAACACATACAATATATATATATATATATATATATATATATATATATATATATATATATACAAGGTGAAAAAATGGGTGATTTAAAACAAAATAAAAATAAAGTATATAGCGCTATGGATGATGCGATGATACTTAATTCTATTTCCTTAAAATAAGAATTTATACAAACAGTAAATATACCGGTACAATAATATTATAATAGTATAAATGCTAACATATTAATAACCTAATATATAGTAGTACAATATGAAACACATTCATACCATGCCTTAACATTAAGTCCCTACAACTAACCATGTAGTGTACTACCTAGTTGTTGGGTTGTCCTTAATATTAAAATTACAATCAATTTACCTGGGTGGAGTCTGGTACAACTCTATACTCTCTTCTAGTCTTTTTCCTCTTTACCTCAGCACTCAGCACCCTTACACGCTTAAACAAATAACAAGAAAATATAAAATACATTATAAACAAAATTCCAGTCAGTCCTGACCATGGGTACACAGCTACCCGTTGCAAGTGAAAAGGCAATACAGATTCAATAACAGGATGGACCTCAGTCATATTTAACAATTCTATTAACCTTATTTTTTCTGAATCTCTTTCCACAGCAGTAAAATTTATATGTAGAGGAGGCTGAATCTTTACAAACTCAACAGACTTGTTTAATACTAATCCAAGGTGATGCTTCGTTGCTAATACTGTTTTAGTACTACTAATAAATGAACATGCTGGTGGGATAACAAATGTACCCTCCTCCGACACCAGCCTTGCACCTGAAGGGCCCTCTTCACAAATAATAGTAGCTGCTGCTATCTTAGTGAAGGTATAATAGGCAATACCTTGAAAATACGTTACATATATCTCCGAAACCCTTTTTGGTCTCTTATACTCACAATGTTTAATTGCACTGGAAGCATCAGCCTGGATTAAAGACAACTCACACTGGGACTCCTCTGGTCCTGTAAAAACAAAATTTATAGCAGGGCAAACCTTCAAATGATAATACGCTGTGTGACAACCTTCTAACTGTTCCTTGGTAACTGGCTTCACTGACCAGATATTGAAATGTACCTGATGTTTAGTTGGGATATGAATAAGAATGGTATTAGTGGTTAGACAAGATTCCAGCAATGGATAATAATACGATACCGAATCTCCTTCAAAAAATGGCTCTAACCCATAGTCATGTTTTTCAATCTCTATAATTTTCTTAAGTTTATTCACCGATATCAGATCAAAATCGACTTCCCCCAGAGCTGCATTTCTAAGATTATGAAGCAATTTTCTTGTTTGAATATTCATCCTGATAATATGATTTTCCACTATACTCAAATATTGATTTAAATTTATAACAAATTCCACAAAAGTTACACTTGAAGCTATTGTGCCTATATGAACAATTATGTCATTCGTCTTATCCACTATCGCATTTACTGAATCAGCAACTTCAGACACCAATGAGTATGTACCATCTATTACTCTGTCTTGTTCTTCAATAACCTTATGTAAAATTTCCATTCTACGTCCTAGTTCCTCCACATCATCACTAGTCGCTGTACCAAACAAAGCCTTTGCAATTACTCCCCCTATGTCAAACAAACCCCTCTTTGACCTACCCTTTGTAATCTTCTCATGGGCTAATTGTCTCATTTCCCCTTCAAAACTAGGTAAGTTTTCCTGAGAATACTTCATCATATTCTTTATCTGTGCAACCCTTTCTTGTAACTGTAACTTTATCAGCCACTCCAGAAGGTCGTCCTTGTTTACCAAAACATCTAATTCCGCAAAAGAAAAATGTATGGCCCTACGAAACTGTAACTGAAACCTACTATCCTTTTCACTAAGATCCAATAACGTTCCCAAGTTAAGTCTTACTGTTATCACATCCGTAACAACTTCAAGCCGCCCATCATTGCCAACTAACGCGCCCGGTTTTATGTGGTCCTCTGTACTCCTGATACCAACAAACGCTGCGCACAACATCATGCAGAACATTGCCCCTTGCCACATGCTTTCTGTGAACAAATTAATATATTAGATTATTTTGTTTATTTGCCTTCCTGACCTCAATTGCATCCTATCTTCGTCTTCTACCTCCGTTTATATTCCTATCTGTATCATTTCTTTTGGGACCTTCTTTACCCTGTCCACATGTACCGTATAATCTACGTTTGTCATATTGTCACGTAGCATTAACTTATTTCCTTTTACCTGATATACAATATATGGTCCTCTAAACTTTGGAGACAATTGATTCTGCCTCTCTGGTGACTTAACCATCACCACATCTCCCTCTACTATATTTATTTCCTTTGCGTATTTATTTTGCTTAGCAATACTCTCTGCTCTTGAAGCCTCCATGTACTTCCTTACCTCTCTGTGTATCGTGGCAAACGCGTGTCTCTGTACACTCACGTAATCGTCCACGTTATACACTGGTCCTGGTTTCTCCACCAGTATATCATATGGTAGAACCTCGTCCTCCGCATAGATAATGTAATGTGGTGTTTTCCCTAGAGAAGAATGTAGAGAACTATTAATACAAACAGTTACCTGACTTAACCAGTCCTCCCAACCTGCTTGAATTGATCCAACAAGGTGCCTCAGTACCTCCAAAATCTTCCTGTTAACTCTCTCTACCATACCGTTACTCTGTGGATGGTAGGCTACCGTAAATACTTGCTTAATACTGTACAAACTGCTATTTTCTTCCAAAACACTATTTCTGAATTCTGTCCCGTTGTCTGACAACAACACCCTGGGAATAGTGTAGGTGCAAAACAAAGAATTTACCAATGCATGAGCAATTGATAATGCTGACTTATCCCTTAAAGGAACTAATACCACAAACCTACTAAAATGGTCTACACATGTCAACAAATATTTCGAACCTTGATAACTAGTAGGTAGTTGCAACACATCTATGGCTACCACATCCCATGGTTTAGCCGGACTTGGAAATGTTTCCAGAGGAGCGGGTGGTCCCGTAGTCCCCTTGTGTCTTGCACATGACACACATTTCTGCACATGACTCTCTATGTCACCCTTCATCCTCAACCAAAAATATCGCGCTCTAGCTTCCCCTAGACACGCATCCCTCCCTCTATGACCTGCCTGTGGAGCGTCATGAAGGAGCTTCAACACTGTAGCTACTAGTGTCCCTGGTACTACTATCCTGTGGTGCTCAATCCCATCCACCGTAGTTACCTTGTGTAGAATATTATCCTTAAGGATAAAGTCTGTTACTTTCAATGGTAATCCTGGTACTTCCACTTCTTCCCCCGACTCTAGAGCATAGATTACCACTTTCCACATAGCATCTTTCCTCTGCTCCACCTTTAACTTCTTTGGGGATATTGTACTTAATGTCGTCACTGCATTAACAGTCTGCCGACTTAGTGCATCTGCCACTACATTCATCTTCCCTGGCACAAAGCTGAAAATGGGGTTAAACTCTAAAATAGTTAAGTGCCACCTTGCTAACTTTCCTGTCATGTTCTTACCTTTAAACAACTCTAGGCAAGGACGATGATCAGTACACACTGTAATATCATACCCAAATATGATAGCCCTAAAATATTTCAATGCCCATACTATGGCATACGCCTCCTGATGAGTTACACTGTACTTTTTTTCAGTGTCACTTAATGCCTTACTTGCATATCCTATGGGTTTTAATTTCCCTTTGTCATCCTGCTGAACCAAAACCGCTCCCAGTCCAACCCCTGACGCATCTGTGTGTAAAACAAAAGGCTTAGTAAAATCTGGGAATGCTAGAACCGGTGGTTGTGTCAATGCCTCCTTCAATATACCAAAAGCTTCCTCTTGTTCTGGTCCCCACTCAAACTTGTTAGCCTGCTTTAGCAGTTTAGTCAATGGTACTGCTTTACTAGAAAACTGGTACACAAAACTCCTGTAGTACCCTGCTAGCCCCCAAAACGATCTTACATTATCTGCCTTACCGGGTGTTGGAAACTTCAAAATTGCCTTTATTTTGTCCTGGTTAACATGTATTCCAGTCTCATCCACCTCGTGCCACAAATATCTTATTTTCTGTTTCAAGAACTCACACTTGCTTAGTTTCAACTTTAGCCCTGCAGAAGCTAATCTGTCTAAAACTTTCCTTAATTTCTCCAGGTGAGTAGGCACATCCTTTGAGAATATTATGATGTCATCTAGATAAACTAGTGCATCCTTCCCAATTAAACCTGCCAACACGTTATTTACCAGCCTTTGAAACGTCGTTGGTGCATTGCACAGCCCAAATGGCATCCTGCGAAACTGATAATGTCCTTGATGAGTGGAAAACGCTGTAACTTCACGAGACCTCTCGTGTACTGGTACTTGCCAATAACCAGACAACAAATCTAAGGTAGAGAAAACCTTGTTTCCCTCACCTATAGCCTGCAACAAATCATTCAAATGAGGCATGGGATACTTATCTGGTATTGTCTTCTGATTTACCCTCCAGTAATCAATTACTGGTCTATAAGTCCCATCCTTCTTTGGAACCAAAAATATCGGACTACTCCACGGAGATGTCGAAGGTTCAATCACCTTCTGGTCCAACATATCCCTTACAGTGTCATCAACAATCTGTCTCTGGGAATGAGGAAGCCTATATGATTTAATAAAGCTGGGTTCTGCTTCTCTCTTTAACTTAATAACATGTGAAGTTAGGTCTGTACTACCTAAAGACTCTCCAACAAGAGCTATAGCCTTCCTATACCCTTGAAGTAACTGCAACAATTCCTCCTTGCCCTCTGTATTACCCCCAGTTTTTACTTGGTTCCTTAATTCTGTGGAAGGTTCTGCATCTACACATCCAACAACACTCACGACAGGTAGGTTATGTTTGGGTTCTAGGACTGTCCCATTGTATACAAGGAAATCACACAATTGACTGCCAGGCTTAACCTCAACTTCCACTCCCGTGTTATTTACTGCCAGTACCACAGTCTCACCCTCTGACTTTACTGTAGTCAAGGTAGACTCTAGCGACACACCCTTCAACTTACATGTTTCTGACATGCAAACAACATCTACTCCTTCTTTCTCTCCTTTTAAACACACGTTGAATTGAAACATTTCCTGCAGTTGCAGCCTGTGTACATCAGGTACAATCGCAGTCACAACAGTCCAACGCATAACTTCTGCCCTAGACGTGTTGCATAGTCTATCTTGTTCATGAACCCCTTGTGACTTTTCCAAACCCCTTGTAGCGGCAACCTACATGACATTGCATACCATTGAACATATTCCAGGTTGGATACAAGAAGTTCATATGTAATGTAATATAATAGGATAGACACACACACGAACACTAACGACACATTAACAACACACATTAACAACACTAACACTGACACCAATAAACCTTACACAAACCACCCAACCTTGTTTGCCATTGACCCTCAAAGTGAAGATGACCAACATCTTCACTACATGTAACCTCGTGTTATAAATGGTGACCCCGGGGTGACCAATGGCAAACAACCGGTTAGATCTAGTCACCAGATCCCGGCTTACCCAGTGGACATCCCGAAAACAGCCATCGTAACACAGTTTGGCTTGTTCAAGTACATCAGGATGCACCCCGAACTTTTCAACAGTAGCAGCAGCAACAACAGTAATCAGCACACATCAACCCTGCTGCCAAGTAATCAGCACACATCATCACTACCCACCACACTGGTGAGGAAGATGTGTTGGTGCAACAACAACATTTTTTGGCCACACAGTGTCTTCAGCAGACATCACCACTTCAGCCAAAGTGTGAAACAATCCAGCAGTTGCCAAAGCCAAGTACCCCGCACAAGCTGAAAGAGATCCCAGGGATGATGAAATTCTGCAAACGTGTTATCCCAAACTGCTCACAAACGCGCCCGCGCAAGCCTTGGGTGCCGATTTCTTGACAAACTTCGACCCTGTTGTCGACATTAGAAATCGTAAGCCCAGGAGTCATTGACTTCCATTGGCACAGCGACCGGATGCGCACGCAAAGGCCCGCGCACACGCACGCACACACAAAAGTGCACACGAGCCCGGGGACAAACAGCACGCGCACACACACCTGAGGACACACAATAATGCTTGCGCACACACGGCTGCGGACACACAAGCACGCTTGCGCACACACGCCTGCGGACACACATGCGCGCACATACGCCTGCGGACACACACACACATGCGGACATGCACAAGCGCACGCACAAGCTATTTTGGGCACCGATTTTTTGACAAACTTCGACCTTGCTGTCGTCATTAAAAATCGTAAGCTCATGGATTGAATAAGTTCCACTGGCACTGCAGCAACACACGCAAGTGAACACTCACCAACTTTCCTGCTACACTCCACTCTACGACCTCGGCCACTACGACAAAAACAACAACCACGCCTACAACTCCACGCTACTGATATGTTCTACAACTTCTTCACAACACGAGCGAACGCCGTAAGAAGACTGTATTGTTCCTCCTTCCTCGTCACTAAGGAGGGGAGTAGTGTAGCGGCAACCTACATGACATTGCATACCATTGAACATATTCCAGGTTGGATACAAGAAGTTCATATGTAATGTAATATAATAGGATAGACACACACACGAACACTAACGACACATTAACAACACACATTAACAACACTAACACTGACACCAATAAACCTTACACAAACCACCCAACCTTGTTTGCCATTGACCCTCAAAGTGAAGATGACCAACATCTTCACTACATGTAACCTCGTGTTATAAATGGTGACCCCGGGGTGACCAATGGCAAACAACCGGTTAGATCTAGTCACCAGATCCCGGCTTACCCAGTGGACATCCCGAAAACAGCCATCGTAACACAGTTTGGCTTGTTCAAGTACATCAGGATGCACCCCGAACTTTTCAACAGTAGCAGCAGCAACAACAGTAATCAGCACACATCTACCCTGCTGCCAAGTAATCAGCACACATCATCACTACCCACCACACTGGTGAGGAAGATGTGTTGGTGCAACAACAACATTTTTTGGCCACACAGTGTCTTCAGCAGACATCACCACTTCAGCCAAAGTGTGAAACAATCCAGCAGTTGCCAAAGCCAAGTACCCCGCACAAGCTGAAAGAGATCCCAGGGATGATGAAATTCTGCAAACGTGTTATCCCAAACTGCTCACAAACGCGCCCGCGCAAGCCTTGGGTGCCGATTTCTTGACAAACTTCGACCCTGTTGTCGACATTAGAAATCGTAAGCCCAGGAGTCATTGACTTCCATTGGCACAGCGACCGGATGCGCACGCAAAGGCCCGCGCACACGCACGCACACACAAAAGTGCACACGAGCCCGGGGACAAACAGCACGCGCACACACACCTGAGGACACACAATAATGCTTGCGCACACACGGCTGCGGACACACAAGCACGCTTGCGCACACACGCCTGCGGACACACATGCGCGCACACACGCCTGCGGACACACACGCACGCTCACACACACACATGCGGACATGCACAAGCGCACGCACAAGCTATTTTGGGCACCGATTTTTTGACAAACTTCGACCTTGCTGTCGTCATTAAAAATCGTAAGCTCATGGATTGGATAAGTTCCACTGGCACTGCAGCAACACACGCAAGTGAACACTCACCAACTTTCCTGCTACACTCCACTCTACGACCTCGGCCACTACGACAAAAACAACAACCACGCCTACAACTCCACGCTACTGATATGTTCTACAACTTCTTCACAACACGAGCGAACGCCGTAAGAAGACTGTATTGTTCCTCCTTCCTCGTCACAAAGGAGGGGAGTAGTGTAGCGGCAACCTACATGACATTGCATACCATTGAACATATTCCAGGTTGGATACAAGAAGTTCATATGTAATGTAATATAATAGGATAGACACACGCACGAACACTAACGACACATTAACAACACACAATAACAACACTAACACTGACACCAATAAACCTTACACAAACCACCCAACCTTGTTTGCCATTGACCCTCAAAGTGAAGATGACCAACATCTTCACTACATGTAACCTCGTGTTATACCCTCACATAACCCACTGTCTTAACCTCCTTATTTGAGTGTTTTGGTTGTGGAGTTGCCACGCACAAATAAGGTATGTTCTCATGAACAATTAATCCTTCACCTGGGTACACCTCAATCTTCCGTTCAGCCATGGTTGATAAACCAAGCAACCCGCTTGCCATGGGATGAAATTTACTCACCACATAGAATGATGCAGTAAAAATTGAGCTACCCCTGAAATGAACTGGCAAACTCACAACCCCAAGGACATCCACTGTAGTCCCTGACACTCCACTGAGTTGGTATTGCGGCTGTTCTAATGCATACTTCTTCCCAGAATGATATTTCCTAATATTTCGATACGTTTCCTGCGATATAAGATTTACTACTGCTCCCGTATCGATTAACAGTGCCCCTGGAACTCCTCCAATGGTAACACTTCCTACAGATAGATGATTATTCCTACTTATTGCTGATACTATCGATGACTCTACATCGCTAGGCATTTGTCTTCCACGCTCTGGTCATAATGCCTCATCCGACCCTGACCGTCGGCCACCCATACGAGACTTATTCTCCTCGTGCATTGCACGTCGTATGGTCCCACATTCCTTTGTTACGTGGTCTGTCCATCGGTGTATTTCACACCACTTACTTTGTTCTGGGGGCCAATAACCTCTCCCCTGCTGATAAGTGTTCTGCTGTGCATAGTGGAATCCACTTCCACTTCCACTACCACTACCACGCCCTCTGGCATGTCCACCACGCCCTCTCGCGGCGCCTCGATACTGTGCCTGACCCCTACTCATAGCACCTCTATACTGATCCCCTTTAGATCTTTCTCTTAATTGTGGGCATTCTGCCTTTACATGACCCCATTTACGGCAATGGAAACATTCTCCAGGATACCTCCCTGAAGAATTTCCTCCTCTTGTATTTTTTTGTCCTGCTACCGCATGTACAACTCCTTGCGGTGCAACCCCTGACCTCTTGTCAGTCACCTCGGCTTGTAACACAGCCGTTTGTTGCCCTGGTGCACTCTGATTCCTAAACAGTCTGTGCACCACAGAATCTCTAATCTCACCCTTTAATTCATTTATGATGTGCCAAACTCCCTTCCCTTGATCTAATTGTTTCTTCCTGACCCTTCTCTGGTCTTCATCTGACAGAAACAAATAGAATATCAAATATTCAAACAAATCACAGCAATCATCTATTTTGACCCATTCATCCCCCTCAAATTCCTTACACCATTTGGTATCCTCCAGGCTATCTTGTATATCTTTACGTATAGCACCCGCTCTTGACCCTGCCACCTCTAACGGTGCGTGTATGGTATTCCTCCCCAGTTCCTTAAATGTTTTGTGTGCCCAAGCTGAGCAACCTTCTGGAGCCGCCGTCCTGTACACTACAATTAGTGACTTTTTAAACTCTTCCCAAGTTAACTGCTTCTTTGACGACCTCCCAAACAAGATACTAGAATGCAACAACTGTCTCGCTGACTCTCCCTCTATTCTTGAGTCTGCGTATCCTATTTTACCCCTATCATCCGTAATATTATATTCCACAAACGATTGCTCAAGTCTCCGTATAAACTCTTCTATTGTGTACCTCTTATTCGGATTTCCATCAAACTTTGGAACCGAATCCTCACCTGTAAATACCCTCATAATATTGGCTGGTTGAATCCCTGGTGCATTACCCACCATAACATTACCTGTCATCCCTGGGTTAGTGAAATTTTGACCCGTAGCTTGATTAGGGTTTAATCCCCCCACCGAACTGGTGCTTGCAGTTGCCATTGGAACTTTTGGTCGTACACTATCTTTATTACTCCTTCCACTGCCTACTGGCGGTGGTAACCTATACAAGTTATCCCTTGCTACGTCACTACCCTCTACACTGTCAGCCCTAAACTGGTATCCACTACGTAAATGCCCTGGCACTGGACTATTCAGTCCCCTAATCTGTTCGTGGATATTAGTGGTATTGGGAGTAGGAGGGAAATTTAATTCCTCCTCACTGCTACTACTATCTCCTGTTTCCTGTGGTGCCTTCTCAACTGGTACCTTTGCCGTTGATTTAAATTTCCTAAACATATCCGCTATAAATCACTTCCTATTTACTTATCACAACACCATAAATTATACTTGTTACAACATACATGTGCAAATAAAATAACCCAGCAACATGTAACTACTGTGTGTGTATGTTCACTGTGTATATGTATAGAATTAAAAATAACTAACCAATGGATATTTTGGAGAAATACAGATGTTCAGTAGTAAAGAATATGTGGTGTTGGTGGTCAGCTGTGCCACCCCTGTAGTTGCCACACACTCCCAGAATAGCGCCACGCAGTCTCTGCTCACGTCTCCAGTCGCTACTCTCACAGTCAGCTCCTTTCCACTCTTCTTGATCCCATCCTTACGTCCGTCCTTCCCCGATGAGAGTACCCACAATCAGACAATTCCTCCTTTTTCCCTGGGAAATGCACACAGGGAAAAATGCCTGAATAGAGTAGGTTAAGTTTCCCAGCTTACCACATCAACTGGTAACTCGTCCCGTTGTTGGTGCCACCGTGACCTTGATCTAGCTGCTCAGTGTTGCCAACGCTAGAAGTCACACCTCCCCACTCATACACAATTATTCTGTTGGAGTATAAAGTAATTACTGAAGGACACTGTGAATATTCGTATCCCACCGCTGCCACCATCATGTAGCCGTGGGGGGTCCAGTACTCAGCTTCTCGTGCAGTACTCAGCTTGTCACTTCTGTTGAAGATACCAACATACCAACGGACTCTCAATTATACTTCAGTATGGCTATCTCTTACCAGCCAACTGTACAGACTTACTATCCTCTGTTTGTAGTCTCTGCTTCAATCAACTCACTTACTCATACCGTTGATGAAGTACCCTTATTATTATTATTCTTACTGGGGAATATATTTAGTACTCAAAGGTTTTAGAGTAAACTCATGGACTTGTCTCTCTTTACTGATGTAGTTTATTTATCAGTTACAGATTACAGGTTATAGTATACTAGACCAACTCGGTCTCAAAGCTATGAACAATTAGAGGGATATTCAATATAACCTGTTTAACCGAAGGCAGGGCGTGGAATACGCTCCTCGCCTCAAACACACACGTCAGGCGTGGCACTGTGACATAGCCACGCCCCCTCATAGGTTATAGGTTTGTGATAAAGTAATACTACATTTATACATGATATCTACAACTTTAAACTACCCGGTTATACAAGAATAGAATGAGCAAACATATATTGTCCCTAACTCTATATATACAATTACAGTAACAGTTACTTATAACCTAAAGATTAACATTAACAGATAATGTACAGAGCACAATCTAGTATTCAGATCTTGGAACTAGTGTCAATGAACCCACGCCTCTCTGTCATCAAATACACAGGATGCGATCTAACACCTTGTAGTTTTTAGCCAGCAAGCATCAGGCATATACTAGAGCCTACATGACTGGTACCATGCATACAACACTGATACATTATACAATATTGATACACGGATACAACTGCTTTAGATAATACTTTCCAAAATAAGGAATAATAAGTACCCAGCAGGTCTGTTTTCAAATAGCCAATAGTCGGAAGCAAACGAGATTCAGTAATTAATTCGTTGGTACAGTATGTAATTAAAGTATGTCAGATAATGATGATTCGAAACGGGCTTAATTTTCTTATTATATATGTATATTTTATTTCTATAGTCGTTTACACGCCCGTATTTTTATTTTTATTAATTCCTAAAGCATGACTGGATACCCATTATGACTCGTGACTGTACAGCTCGGTAATAATCATCCACATTGGGGTGATTTACGTAAACGATAATGATGGTACACAGTAATGAGGGGAGCATCTATATCTAAACTCTACTATTATATACAATATCATGTAGGTTCAAGAAACCCTGTGATGTAGTCAGAAAATTGGAGATAAATGAGTCCTTCAAATATTGCCACGAAGCACACACACATACACACCTATTGAGAAGGAGCGTGTTTCGTGGCATAGTCAGGAGAAACCAAACCCTCCAATTTGTATACACGATCACAGGGTCCTTATAATTGGCACATATTAAGTATTCACTTAATACAATAATATTCATAATCATAGCTAAACTATAATATTATAGTGTGTTCGGGAAATATAATTATTATTTTCTTATACACACACACATACTTACTTACTTAACACAGTCCATTTTTATAGAAAACAACAAAGGTTGTTGCTGTTGATGTTTTCCCGGAGCAGAATGGCCTCCTGCTCCACAGATCTCTGGTACACTCTGGTCGCAGTGAAAATAATAAATTAAAATAAAGGAGGGACTGGCCCTGTATGCCTGGCCTACCAAAACATCCCAGGGAAATGGGACCAGAGCTTACTGGACCAGGGTCTAGGGGCCTCATTGGGGGGAAGGGCTTTGATCCCACAGCCAGTGCTGTTAGTCCAAGTCCACGTTACCATAAGATCTATAAGTGGGGCCACACCTTCCATGAGACCAGCCCTGAAGAGGCCATAAGAGTGAGGGAGTTTACACTGCTGCATGCAAAGGAAATGCACCCCCGTGTGCTGGCGGTCCACACAGCAGTGAAAACAATAAGCCTCGGACTGCAGTACATCTCACGTGGATTTTTTTATCCAGATGGCCAGATCTCGTCAAATCTACAAGAAGGTGACCAGATCCTACAACAATCTTTATTGTAGCCGTGTGGGGGATAACTAATATTCACAGAGAATAAAGTCAGCACCCCTGGGCAATTAACAACACCTATTATACCCAATATTCAAGTGTAGTTTAATTGACTGTGTAAGCCAATCCTGGATCCATAAACTTTGCCACACAGTCGTCATGTAAGGTCTGGGTTTGCAGGGAACACTCTGTCCTGGTTGAGTCTCCACTGTCTTCGTTCTTCTCTGGCCAGGTTCCGATCTTCCTTAAGCTTGTTACATCCATCTCTACTAAGGGCTCGCCATAGTTTTCTGTCCGAAGCAATAGTCTCAAGCTCTCTTGGCATTTCTTCATAGATCTTCTTATTTGATCCTTATACCTCTTATCCTGTCCCCCTGTGTTGTGACGAGGTTCAGGGAGCCTCCCATAAAGAATCTGGCTGGGAAGACCGTGATCAGGCATCTGGAATACATGACCGACCCATCTCAGCTGGTTTCTCACTAGTATGGTTTCTATACTGGTGGTCCCTGCCCTCTGGAGGATTTCTGAGTTAGATACTTTATACTGTCATCTGAGTCCTAGAATGTGTTGTAGGCATCGAATGTGAAAGGATTCAACTTGTTTGATGGGACGGCGGTAAGTGGTCCGGGATTCAGCAATATATAAAAGGATGGAGAGGCACACATAAGTATATGCTGATACTCACACACACATACACACACGCACACACATATCTGTGTGTGTGTGTCGATCAATGATCGGTGCCTGGGTAATGGGCTAAATGAAACATGTGTACAGTATCAGAACACACACACACATGTGCACGCGCGAAAATATGCAAATTGACTTATATTAACACACACACACACACACACACATGAATCTAGTGAAAGAAAGCAGTGCAAACCGCTTTATTACAATAATTGAACAACAACAACAACAGGTCCTGGAGTGGCGGCATCTACGTCATGGGACCCAGAGCTGCCAAGGAAGGAAGCTATGGGGGTCAAACCGTCACAACATCCTCCCGCCCCCCACTAGGGGCGCGAGTCCCTGGGAACGGCTTCGGTCACCCGGGCGCATATTCTTGAACTGCATACGTGCTCGTCTTTTTACCCAAGCCAGCCAATCAGCAGCCAGGAGTTGTAGCCAATCACGATGCATCCAGTGCTGGGTAATGACGTCATGAAGGGAGATTCCATTAAACACAATAACTGCAAATGAAATACATTATTACACTCGTATTACGTACAAATTACATTCAAAGATTGTAAATAATGTTTAACGTAAATGATTAGGAAAGATCAGTGTTCTTTACAATGTGTATTGCAACACAATCATGAGAAATTTTGATACATATTGGCCTATAGGTAACTCAAGCTACCAACTCTTCTGCGCAAGTCATAATATTTATCAGTGTTGCCACTCATTAAATTGGTAAAAACCCAGAAGTTACCTTAAAAATAACCCAGATTGAACAAAAAACAACAACTGTAGCTTAAATACAGTCAACGAAACATGTTTTTCATACTGTTCGTAAAATTAACTAAACACAGAATCGCATTTCACATTTAAAACATGATTTAATTGTAAAAACAACGCTGGAGATCTTCAATATCTGTCATTTATTGCCAGTCGTAAGAAAGGAAATCTAGAGAAAAACCCTAGCTTGTTATACTCCACCCCAGGTGAAGTCAGAAAACCCCAGATCCAGCTGGAAAAAAGTAGTGTGATCACTGATATTTATAGTGTTACCTATTGATACCCATAGCCCCTCGTTTATTTCTTTAAACTTTTCAGTCAATACCTCTCCTCACCTCTTTTGCCCTCTTTTTAGCATCCCTCACAGCTCTCTGGCTCTTCTTATAACTCCCATAAATTTATGCTTTATATCTGTGCACCCCAATCTTCTTTATATAAGTTTCAGAATGCAGTGAGGGTACTACAGTGCGAAAACAGCCCCATGTTCACATCTGTGTTGCTTTATTGATTTATGTCGTCATCATGCTGATATTATAGACAGTTGAGGGAGGACCAGTCCCCTTAGTACCTGTTACTGTATAAAAAAAATCAGTATTATGTAAGAAATACCGGTAATCAAAACAATATTAGTTCTGTACAGTATCTTCTCATATATTGTCCCCAGTATCTTACCGCCTTACAGCAGGCTTTCTCACCTCTTTTCTCCATTGAGTAAAATCTCTCCTTCACAGATCTCCATAATGGGTCTCTCATGTTCTCTGTTCAGTAGAGTACCTGACAAAATGTTATCAGATAGCCTAGAAACTTCGCTTGATCACAGCATTTTTACGGTACCTTATATTGTAACGCTGCTATTTTTATCCCCCTTACTTTATTGGAGGAGGAACAAAAAGCACGGCCTTTTACAAATAAAAAAATGACACACCAGTGTATGATACTCTATCCTTATACTGGATCAACCTGGTCTGGAAAAAAAAAAAAAAAAAGGACCGAGAGACTGAGGACTGAACTTGCCTTGCGAATACCATAAAAAAAAATCATACAAAGGCAAGTCCAGTTCCTCGCCAGTAACGCTGCCACCACCAAACCACCGGTTGATCTCAGGAACCAAGTTATCACACACTGGGTGGGTAACGTAGCCTAAACCCCAAGCACATGCGTAAGCAACCCAGAATTACTCTAACGGGGGTTCGATCAATGTCTTAAATCAAGTAAAAAATGTCTAAGTAGGGACACAGTCTATTAGTATTATATACGGTATCGGTAACGGAATACTCCACTAATTATAATTTAGTTTATTATTTACAATCATTTTCATATAAAAAATATATATATATATATATTCCCCAAATTTCAATCCCCAATCCTACTCCCTCAAAATACTAATCCCCCAATCCTACCCCATCTGACACTAGGACGGGGACAAATCCCACGTCTCGCTAGTGACAGAGATAAACAACAAACAAATAAACAAAATAATCCACTTCACTTCCTAACTAATAATAAAAAAAAACATACACATATATATATTATTAATAATAAAAAAAAATAAAGATGGCTGAACAAATATGATACTTTAGATTTTTAACTATCCCAGCAATTCTCAAATTATTAATATTATATCCACCAGAATTATATTGGTATGCCGGAATTGTGCTATATGGCTTTTCACCACGGGAGACGAAGAGAGACTCTATTAATAACTAACACGACAATTAAATGTATAAACATACTCTACCTCAATATTTACACTTTTAGTCACTTGTAGCAGTAATAATCCAGTAGAGTTACCTTTTCACCACGGGAGACGAAGAGAGACTGATTGTGAGCAACTGCTTCACTTACTTCTCACTTCGTCTCCGTAGTTGTGGAGCATCTACTCGTGAAAAACTAGTTCCACCTGCTACATTTTCCTATTATTTGACCATTCCAACAATTTCTTTCTCCCAGGTGTATTCCCTAGTTACATTTAATGATTAACTAATATCCTTAACATTCCTCCAACACATTATCTTTATCCTCAGCCACATAGAATACAATTATTCCTAATATACTGCACAAATATTCACTCCGCCACCGAAAATGGCTTGTCCCCTTTTTGGGACCCTAAACCTTACTTAACTAATTTTCTAAGTAAGTTACCAGAAAAAAATGCTGGTATATCAGGAGAGGGAAGTTAGTGATTATACATTAATTAAAAACATCCTAAATAACATACATAATAAAATGGGAGTGTTACAATATCAATTCAATATGCGAGATATAAACGAAGAGTTGTTAACCAGTTTGATTTCAATACAGTATATTTCATATACATTTATTGTTACATAGAAACTCCCTTCACCGTACGTAATACGAGAGTAATAATACAGTATATTTTATATTTCATTGGTGGTGTGATATGGAAACTCCCTTCATGACGTCATTTCTATAGGCATAGGCCAATATGTATCAAAATTTCTCATGATTGAGTTGCAATACACGTTGTAAAGAACACTGATCTTTTCTAATCATTTACGTTAAACATTATTTACAATCTTTGAATGTAATTTGTTCGTAATACGCGTGTAATAATGTATTTCATTTGCATTTATTGTGTTTAATGGAAGCTCCCTTCAAGACGTCATTACCCAGCACTGGATGCATCGTGATTGGCTACAACTCCTGGCTGCTGATTGGCTGACTTGGGTATTAAGACGAGCACGTATGCAGTTCAAAAATATGCGTCCCGGATTTGAGATAGCCTAACATACAAGTTAAATGTGAACATTATAAATTGACATTGTTAGGGGCTGAAAAACTCTGGAAATATATTGACAATATTTTCAAAGACATCATGCTGGTTCATTAAATAGTCGTCACACCTATCACGTTATTACATTAGGTGAGAGGGTCTAAAGTGGTCAATAAAGGGATAATTAAGGGACAATGAGCTTGATAGAGTTTGCACATCGTCTGGTCTGGGGTTGGCACTTGGCCGCCTAGCAACCTCCCATCTGGGGTGGGATCTTCAAAGCTTCGTAAGCGCAGTTACGATTATCGTAGCGCCATCTTTGTTCGTAAGGTGTTCGTAACCGCTAAGAACGTATTTTCAAAGCTTCGTAAGCGAGTTTTCGGCCGCCATTATGCGCCATATTTGTTCGTAGCGCTATGAAGATTGAAAAGCACTCGTAAGGCTCATAGCAGGGTCGCATAGTCGATAAACACTTGGCGCGGCTGACATAGACGACATAATGGTTGTTGTTATTGTCATTTATCGGTAAATATAAACAAGAGGAGGAGATTCAGCAGCTTAGGAGAATGGAGCTGCAAGTGTCAATTTAAACTGATGCACTGTGAGATAGAAAGTTACAAATATTTTGTGTGTGTATCATTCATTACCTTTGGAGTGTTTAATTATGAATAATAGGATATAATGGTGACTTACTAATTGCAGGAAATTGGCTTCCATTTACCTGCAAACAAAGCAGAAATTCTTCATTGCATAGTTAGACCTAATTTAATCCATGTAGTATGAGTCTTTAATCCATATATAGTCCTTTGTATGAAGTGGATATTCTTTAGGATGATAAACTTTGATTTATTGACTTTCTAATGAAAATATTACAAGCACATTAATGTGATGTGTGAGCTGGTAACATTTAAATAACTGGAATTATATACTTACTGATACATACTGGTAATGTATAAAAGGTTGACCATATTCCAGAATCTACGGAAAATTATGTCTCAGAATTAACTATTGCAAATATTATCATGTAAGTTTCAATAACATATACCGTACCTGAGCCTTTGTTACCTTCTCAATTAATTTTATTGAACAGTATAATTTAATAGATAATTTTCACCTGTTTTCATATAACATAAGACTTGTCTTTTTCTAAAATAAATGCTTTGCAACAGGTAATAACAAATATGTGATTGGTATTTGTTTTTCTTAATGTTTTAATTATAGACTATAAAAAAACATACATTTTATTTACATATGACACCTGTAAAGTTTACAGAAATCCATGATACCTCCCTAGCTATTTGTACTATTAGTTTCCTGCATTATCACAGTTCATTACATTATATATACCTGCGTAAAAACCAGCAAATTTATGATATTGGAAAGCTGTTTGAACTCATGTACAGCTCCGGACTGATCAATGGTCCACACTTCTTCTACCCTTGCCTTGGTGTGGGCCTCAACGGATATGGTATCACTGACAGGTGGAGGGGGGAGGGGAGAAATGTGGGCGGAGTTATATAGGGGGGGCAGCGTTACCAATGTTGAGCCATCCAGAAATTTGAATCCCGAACCACTTGTGATCATGGATGTGAACCACTCACTTGAAGGGTGTAGGAGAGGAGGGGTTGGGTTGGGGAGAGGGGGGTAAAGCTTCACCAGTGATCGAGATGGAGAGAATTATTGGATCAAGTAGCTAAATGTTTTCTTCTGTAATCTAAATCCAACTCTGATGCTGCATTCCATGGGATATTCTTTATTATTTGAAATGAATCCAGATTTTACCTAATATAATTAACACGACACCAGTTTTTTATGACTAATATATCAAGCGATGCACCACCTACCCAGTGTTAAGTTACATTTCAGGTAAATCCTTTATTTTTATCCTGTATCATTCATGACATTTTCTAAGAAACGTTTATTGTGTAACTGGTTACCAAAGGATAATAGTTATAGTGTAAGATGTTAATTACCCAATTACTACTCCATCTGCTCTTCCTCACCCCGTCCTCCCTTATTCAATTCACTGTTTCCTCTCCCTCCATCCCACCATTCCTTTACTCTCCATCTTACCACCACCACTACCATCATTCTGTGTGTTGCTGCATAATCTGTTAATGCGCAAACAAGACCACAATAGAAATAATAATAGTGATATCTGGTATGCAAATACAATCCGTTATATATGACGAATATATTTATTACCTTTATTTATTTATCTGAGGTCAACATCTAGGCCAGCCATTCAGATGCCCAGTGTTAGTGAACCAATCACAACATTTAGAGGATATTGTGTCACAACTATTGTTATTACTAATTAAAATAGGGAAAAATTGAAATAAGACATTTATTGGTTATTGTTTATATGACATTGTCAGTTTAGGTGAAAGCTCCACAAGTCCTCGTCACGAAGCATTCAAACCCATAATCCAACTGGGTCTGTAGGCACCACACTGCAACTATAATAACCACAATTATAATAACTGTTAACTTATTATAACCTGAAGTTTATACTTCAACCTCACGTTTGCATTAAGCATGTGTAATGTTTGTTTTGTTTTCTTATTATTATTATAAGCACCGATATATGTATTGCTTTAGACCCTTAGCCACGATGATATACAGTATAATTATACACTATTTATATACACTTCTATGAAGATATTAAGGCTTGAAATACTGTAGATTACATATTTCATTTTATTACTCATCAATTTGTTGCTAGTATCGTGTTCAACCACCCTCCTTCTCAATGACAGCCTGCAGTTGCTCGGGCATTGATGCACCATGCCTCCTCACTGTATAATATATATGGTTTTCCCCGAAAAATCTCCCACTGTGTTCTGGTGTGACGTAGCAAATCTGCTGTGGTTCTCTGTCGTTCTGGCTCCCACGTGTTAACGATAGAACCTCATACATTTTCTATAGGGTTCATATCGCAGTCATAAATAGACGAATCTATCACCTGCAAATAATCATGAGCAGTAAACCATTTTTGAACTTTCCTCGCCATATGGATAGGGCATCGGTCGTGTATAGGACAGATAAGGGTGAGTAGTTGAAAAGAAATTAAAAACATTTAGAATATGTGCTTCATTATATTGCATTTGATCGATCTATTAAACAAAGACAAGGTCTGTTGTTCACCCCCGTAGAGAGATACTGATTATAATTATTATTCTTTGGATATTAAGCAACAAATAACGGAGCCGAGACAATTAATTTTCTGTCTTCAGCTTTAACTATATTCTTTTCACCCCTCATGCTGGTAGTCCCCCTCTTTATCACCTTTTCTCGCCGTAAAATAAACTTAATACCTATATCTTTCAAGTAACTGGCAACCTCACACAACCTCCTCTCCCCTGTCTTCTCTCTCTCTCTCTCTCTCTCTCTCTCTCTCTCTCTCTCTCTCTCTCTCTCACGTCCCCTTCCTTCCTTGCCTTCTGTAAAATTCTTTATCTTTTCTTTCTCATATTTTTAACCCTCTCATTCGTTCTTTCAAAGTTTAATGACATAGGCCTTTCTCCCTTATCACCCACAGTCCTTCAAATTTATGCAAGCAAAAGGATATGATAATAGTTATGTAGAATATATATATATATATATATATATATATATATATATATATATATATATATATATATATATATATATATATATATATATATATATATATATATATATATATATATATATATGACGGTGTGCAATCTTCCAACATGTTTTCCATTGTGACCTGCTGGTGTGACTGATGCCCCGAGGTGGCTGATACCTCTGTGTTCATGGCAGGAACCCTAACCGCTGCGTATAGTGTCACGTGACACAAGTTTATCTTCTAACTACTTTATTTTGTGTTTTCTTCGCTACAGTTAAAACTATATAGTTCACAGATTTGACAATTAATACTCATATCAGTACGCCACCGTCTCAGTTGACGGAGAGGAACTATGTGATTCGTTACTTTCAGATTCATTCATTTCAACAGTTGACACAATATGGAACTGTTGGTCTGTCCTGAGTAACAATGTTTACTGTCATCCATATAAAAGACAACTGAACCACTGTCGTTTCTCGTTGATGTATAAATATCTTATGTATTTATGGTGTAGTAGTCATTATGGTTTTATTCTTACCTCATCAATCCATGTTTGAGTTTCGGGAAGTGGGGGTAAGAGATGGGAAGTTAAGAGGATGCTGTCTGCTAAATTGGAGCTCAATGCATCCTCCAAACTTTGCCACGAAACTGATCCCACATAAGAAACACCAAGGTCGTCTGCTTCCTGGCATAGTCTGGAGTATTCATGGAACTTCAATTTAACACGAAGATATAGTGTTCCCTTAAATGTATAGCCTACTGTGGTTAGAAATTAGTTCCCTTAACAAAATTACCTTTCGTCACACCAAGATTTACTCTATGTGGATAGATTATCTTTACGAAATCATATTTATCTTGTAATATAGACGATAAGGATATCTCTACCCAGGATCAAGAGAATACCCATTTATCAATTCAACTCATAACCTACCGAAATGTTCTGGAACGCAATACCGCTGACGTGCATATGTATAAAATTATTGTCAATGAGCTGGGTCTAGAATTATTACTATTCATTAGTACTATCTTCAAGTAGAGAAAATTCATCTTTTCATTTCACTGGCTTGCGATAATTATCATCGTCGTCATCCCTGATATTTCCTTAAACTCTACGATATGACATCCAAGTCGACCGTGTTAAGACATAGCTGGTATTGTAATATGCATCAATATTGTAAGCTTATGTAATTTGAAATCCTGTGGGAGTAGCTGGTCCTATGTAGCCAACACCGTATGGAAAACATGTTGAAAGATTGCACACCGTCATATATAGTGTGGGCTGGTTACTCCATTGAAACAGTAGCATCCTTTATTGTGCAATAAATGTTAATTTGTTTATATTGTTTTCATTATATTTGGTTATCAATATCATTCTGAGAACATAATTCTGTAGTTGAGCATAAAACATTGTTTTCAGTAGCATATAGAGAGATACATGAGAATTACGTTCACTACCATTACTGTCCTTGTGGTCCATATTGTGTCACATGATCTACACAGTAATGCTGGATGTAAGTAAAAGTAAGTTTATATATCTACATATATATTTTGATAACAAATGGCCATAATTCAGACTAGCAACATACTGGCAAATGGCAATACATGAAACCAATATTCCTTCTGATTTAAGAAGGCGAAATGCTGTGGGTGGAATTATGCAGGCAAGAATGCGTATCTGCCAACACCTATGTTCTACATAACTATTATCATAAATTTGAAGGACTATGGGTGATAAGGGAGAAAGGCCTATGTCATTAAACTTTGAAAGAACGAATGAGAGGGTTAAAAATATGAGAAAGAAAAGATAAAGAATTTTACAGAAGGCAAGGAAGGAAGGGGACGTGAGAGAGAGAGAGAGAGAGAGAGAGAGAGAGAGAGAGAGAGAGAGAGAGAGAGAGAGAGAGAGAGAGAGAGAAGACAGGGGAGAGGAGGTTGTGTGAGGTTGCCAGTTACTTGAAAGATATAGGTATTAAGTTTATTTTACGGCGAGAAAAGGTGATAAAGAGGGGGACTACCAGCATGAGGGGTGAAAAGAATATAGTTAAAGCTGAAGACAGAAAATTAATTGTCTCGGCTCCGTTATTTGTTGCTTAATATCCAAAGAATAATAATTATAATCAGTATCTCTCTACGGGGGTGAACAACAGACCTTGTCTTTGTTTAATAGATCGATCAAATGCAATATAATGAAGCACATATTCTAAATGTTTTTAATTTCTTTTCAACTACTCACCCTTATCTGTCCTATACACGACCGATGCCCTATCCATATGGCGAGGAAAGTTCAAAAATGGTTTACTGCTCATGATTATTTGCAGGTGATAGATTTGTCTATTTAAGACTGCGATATGAACCCTATAGAAAATGTATGAGGTTCTATCGTTAACACGTGGGAGCCAGAACGACAGAGAACCACAGCAGATTTGCTACGTCACACCAGAACACAGTGGGAGATTTTTCGGGGAAAACCATATATATTATACAGTGAGGAGGCATGGTGCATCAATGCCCGAGCAACTGCAGGCTGTCATTGAGAAGGAGGGTGGTTGAACACGATACTAGCAACAAATTGATGAGTAATAAAATGAAATATGTAATCTACAGTATTTCAAGCCTTAATATCTTCATAGAAGTGTATATAAATAGTGTATAATTATACTGTATATCATCGTGGCTAAGGGTCTAAAGCAATACATATATCGGTGCTTATAATAATAATAAGAAAACAAAACAAACATTACACATGCTTAATGCAAACGTGAGGTTGAAGTATAAACTTCAGGTTATAATAAGTTAACAGTTATTATAATTGTGGTTATTATAATTACAGTGTGGTGCCTACAGACCCAGTTGGATTATGGGTTTGAATGCTTCGTGACGAGGACTTGTGGAGCTTTCACCTAAACTGACAAAGTCATATAAACAATAACCAATAAATGTCTTATTTCAATTTTTCCCTATTTTAATTAGTAATAACAATAGTTGTGACACAATATCCTCTAAATGTTGTGATTGGTTCACTAACACTGGGCATCTGAATGGCTGGCCTAGATGTTGACCTCAGATAAATAAATAAAGGTAATAAATATATTCGTCATATATAACGGATTGTATTTGCATACCAGATATCACTATTATTATTTCTATTGTGGTCTTGTTTGCGCATTAACAGATTATGCAGCAACACACAGAATGATGGTAGTGGTGGTGGTAAGATGGAGAGTAAAGGAATGGTGGGATGGAGGGAGAGGAAACAGTGAATTGAATAAGGGAGGACGGGGTGAGGAAGAACAGATGGAGTAGTAATTGGGTAATTAACATCTTACACTATAACTATTATCCTTTGGTAACCAGTTACACAATAAACGTTTCTTAGAAAATGTCATGAATGATACAGGATAAAAATAAAGGATTTACCTGAAATGTAACTTAACACTGGGTAGGTGGTGCATCGCTTGATATATTAGTCATAAAAAACTGGTGTCGTGTTAATTATATTAGGTAAAATCTGGATTCATTTCAAATAATAAAGAATATCCCATGGAATGCAGCATCAGAGTTGGATTTAGATTACAGAAGAAAACATTTAGCTACTTGATCCAATAATTCTCTCCATCTCGATCACTGGTGAAGCTTTACCCCCCTCTCCCCAACCCAACCCCTCCTCTCCTACCACCTTCAAGTGAGTGGTTCACATCCATGATCACAAGTGGTTCGGGATTCAAATTTCTGGATGGCTCAACATTGGTAACGCTGCCCCCCCTATATAACTCCGCCCACATTTCTCCCCTCCCCCCTCCACCTGTCAGTGATACCATATCCGTTGAGGCCCACACCAAGGCAAGGGTGGAAGAAGTGTGGACCATTGATCAGTCCGGAGCTGTACATGAGTTCAAACAGCTTTCCAATATCATAAATTTGCTGGTTTTTACGCAGGTATATATAATGTAATGAACTGTGATAATGCAGGAAACTAATAGTACAAATAGCTAGGGAGGTATCATGGATTTCTGTAAACTTTACAGGTGTCATATGTAAATAAAATGTATGTTTTTTTATAGTCTATAATTAAAACATTAAGAAAAACCAATACCAATCACATATTTGTTATTACCTGTTGCAAAGCATTTATTTTAGAAAAAGACAAGTCTTATGTTATATGAAAACAGGTGAAAATTATCTATTAAATTATACTGTTCAATAAAATTAATTGAGTTGGTAAGAAAGGCTCATGTACGGTACATGTTATTGAAACTTACATGATAATATTTGCAATAGTTAATTCTGAGACATAATTTGCCAACAATGACTGATAACAAAAAATACCAATTCCATAATGACTACAGTACTTGTTTGTCACTAGATTGAAACCTACACACAAACCACACAACGAAAACCATACTTGCACTCTAATAACTGTCACTAAATATAACAACTTAAACTACACTAATTATATATATAAAAAAAAGACACGTGAAAACAAATCGCCTTTTCTCGATTACCTTTTTAATGTTCACCAAAGTTTATGATATTTTGGTTATATTTTCTGCAAGATTCATCCAAATATCCCTTATAGTCTTATGGAAAACTAGTATATCCTATCTGGAGGTAGCGTAGCTTCCAGATAAGCTATCACACCTCTAGCAGACCTAGAGGAAGGGTGACTTGAGGTTACAGAGCTGTGGTATGAATGCTCCTCACTTGGTAGAGGTTCTAACAGCTTCGGCAAGCTGTCGCCAGTCCAAAACTCACCGTCTTCCACTGTAACTGGCCCAAAGTCCTGCCAACTGGGCCCAGGTGTAGGTGAAGGGACCCTTGATGGCAGTCCTTGGTTAGGTGTAGGTGAAGGGGCCCTTGATGGCAGTCCTTGGTTAGGTGTAGGTGAAGGGGCCCTTGATGGCAGTCTTGGGTCAGCCACATCACCTTCATCCAAGTCTTCTTCAGCAGCTGAGAAATTATGAAAATTAGCAACTTTCATATAATTTTAGAGAAATATTAAGGATTATCATTGTGAATTAATATTGTAAAGTCATACCTAAAGAAAGCAGTATATAATTAGTCATACATATAAGTACAGCATCAGTACTGCAATTTTTTACTTAGTTAAAGTACTCATATGATACATATGGAATCCACCAAAGCATCACAAATTTAGTTTTGATTAATATGACTCCAATTTTTAAAACTATATGAATTGCTAACAGGATTTATTTATATGATACACAAAATATAAAAAATCACTATGTACTTGACTCTTGTATATTGGGTAATCACAGTACAGTACAGTACATGTACTGTGATTACTGAAGGTATGGATATATGAGAACATCTTGTATATTTACTCCTAGGACTAAGGCCTTATGATTTGCACTGTTTAACATTGAATGGAACTGAGAGGTAATGCTGCTCAAAATTCATGTTTTATATATATAAACTCTCAATGTAATTACTTCACTAGTGCCAATGAGGGAAGATTTCCATATTCCTAGCCTAGATGAACAGCAGGACATTATTTACTGTTATATACTGTACATACTGCTGCCTGGGTCTTGGAGTCCACAGGAATACCCAACACTTGCACTTTTTCAATGACTTGAGCCATAGCCTCTTCTATGTAGGTGAATGCCTTTGTGCCACTAGTGCCACTACCTGAAATATAACGAAAAATGGTACATAATCCAATAACAAAGCAGAAAAAATTACAATACCTGGTTATTGTATTAAAATGGTACCGTACTGTATCTAAATCATGCAATGGACATACCCCCCATCCTTCAACCCATGTGTGCCCATGCCAACACCCAAATCCACAATATTAATAATGCTTATATAATTTATTTCCTTAATCTGTCTTTCAATAAAAGTATTTGAAGTATAAGTTATTAAATTGCACTTGCCAGATTTTACTACATATTGTATAATTCTGCCTGTTACTTGGTATTGGCAGTTGTCATGCCCCTTGACAGTGTATATTGTTTATTGTTTATTATGTGTTTCGTATATTGTATATTATGTATTTCTGTGTATTGTATGTTATGTATTCCTGTGTATTGTATATTATGTATTTCTGTGTATTGTATTTCTGTTATGTATAACTGTATAGACCCCAGCCACTGACTACCGTTCCCGCACCACTTCCTTACACCTTTAACTATCAACGAGGCAGTCTCTCGTTCGACTCCCCATAGAGTCGAGTGACTTCACTCCCTTCAGGAGGTTCGAAGATACTACTTCGACCAAGCCTTTGAAGCAGACCGGGCTTCAACCGCCTGTATATAAGGCGCCCAACTTGCCCCCCCCCCCAAAAAAAAAAAAAAGGCATTATGCGTCCAGACTCTGTGCAGTCAAGACCTCGTCCTCGTTCTCTGCATAGCGCCAACAGTTTTACACGTATTGTCCGTTCGAGCTACCTTGGGTTCCGAGGCCTCTTGCCAGCAATACTCTGTTGTCTCTTTGCTTTTGTAAAGTAAAATAGTAACGTAATTTGCAGCGTTTTGCTGCACTGCTGTTGTGCACCTTCTGTGTTTTGTCTTTGCTTGAGGACATCATGTAGTGCATGCTAGCTAGTAGATAGTTGTTCCCTACACCAGACCCGCAGCACTCACTGCTTCAGGGGTAATCCCTGTGGTAGTGGGGCCCAGTAGTCTGGTGTGTCATTTGGGCACCTCTTTTTCTCGAACTACTCTTTTTCTTCCATATTTTCCGCGACCTCTTGGGCCTACGGTTGTCTCATATTTCTGAGCAACTGTATTCGCTTGGGAGGTGGGTTCTGACTACACCACCCCTCGCATTAGGCAGGTTCGGTGGTGGGAAAGTTCCTTCCGCACTAGCTCCGATCCCCTAGCTGGTACTGGAGTACGCCGCCAGGCTACCACTAGGGAGGGTTGAGTAAGGTTACTTTTATTTTCCCTAAATTATTGTCCTTATTTTAGGGGGTTGATACAATAGTTAAGGGAGTTAGGAGAGGGTGAGTGGAGAGGGCTCGGACCTAGTCGGATGTCCCGAATGGCTGATCCCTCGACTAGCTTTCCTCCTCCTCAAGGAGGGAGGCTGACGACCAATGACCATCCTAAGACTAAGGCAGACAATATTGGAACCCCTACGGCTGACAGACCAAGGCGACAAGATATAGATATTCCTTCCCTGAATGCTCGTTATGTTAATGTACGTTGTGTTGATAATTCTCAATCTCTGAAGACTGTTAACCCATTTATCATCAAAAAGGTCCTTGATGGTCAGGTGGGTGGCAGTCTGGAATTTGCTAAGAAATTGCGAGATGGTAGTCTCCTGGTTAAAGTGCTCAACTCTTCCCAGGTTAAGGATTTACTTAAACTGACGCAGATTCATACTTTCAAGGTGAAAACCACCATTCCAGTTGGGCCAAATACTTGTAAGGGCGTCATATTCCATAGGGATTTGGCTGACCTGGATGATGCAGACATTCTTGACGGGATGAAGGACCAGGGCGTAGTGGAAGTACAAAGTATGACCAGGATGAGAGAGAACAAGAGAGAGAAATTTGGCCTAGTTTTCATGACTTTTGCTGCTGCTCAGATACCGGATACTGTTAAGATTGGATACGAAATTGTTCACGTTAGACCATATATTCAGAAACCCATACGTTGTTTCAGGTGCCAAAAATTTGGACATACAGCATTGAGGTGTTTCACTAGAGATTCAGGTGAATTCATTTGTGGTAAATGTGCCGGAAGTCACGAGACGAATTTATGTTCAGAGACAGTATTCAAGTGTGCCAATTGTGGCGGCCCCCACCAGGCAGGTGCAGGTATCTGCAGAAGTCTGATTGTGGAGACCGAAACAATGGCATACATGAAGGCTCATGATGTCAGTTATGGTGAGGCAAAGAGGAAGGTGGAGGGGGTTACCCAGGTTCCCACCGTATCCTACGCCGGAGCTGTAGCTGGCTCATCTAATGCTCCTGCAGTAAATGACCTCTTGGAACTTCTGAAGGCTAAAGAAAAAGAAAACAAAGCATTAAATGATAAAGTAAATAGTTTAGAAAGTACAGTAATTGAACTGAAAGAATTAGTTGCACAACTTGTTGAATCAAACCAACAACAGAAACAGAAACCCCACAAGGCAAACGAAACCGCAAAGAATAAACAAGCTCAATCTCATGTTCTCGCTCAGGTGACTCCCACGAAGCATGTATCTGGGACTCAGACAGCTCGTCGTGCGTCGAGCTGCTCGAGGTCTGGATCTGTGACTCGTGGAGAGGCACAGGCAATGGAGACTATCATCTCCAAACCATCCCGTGGGAGGTCCCCGGGAAGTGCTGAGGAAGAGGAGGGTACTCCTTCCCAGCACAAAAAGGTTCGCCAGGACGAACACGGCCCTCCAAAACACCGTAAACCACGATAATCTTCGCGCTGACCATAGTACAATGGAACTGTCGAAGTCTTAGAAGTAGATTAAATGAACTTAAACTTTTGGCCTGTACTTACGCTGCCGATATTATTGCCCTTCAGGAAACTCATCTGGATAACCGGGTTGAAGACGAGGTTATCCAGCTTCGGAACTACGAGTTAATTAGGAAGGATCGAAACGGGAGGGGGGGAGGTGGGGTAGCTCTCTACATCCGCAGTTCCCTCCCTTTCACTGAGGTGCCATCTAATTTCCCTCTGGAGTCTGTCGCCTGCAGAGTGAAATTCGGTGGTACCTACCTGACTGTCTGTTCTGTCTACTGTCCTCCTGATACAGTAACTTATGATGATGTTTTTGATCTGCAGGACAGTCTGCCCTGTAGAAAATTAATTGTAGGTGATTTTAATGCACATCATACGTTATGGGGTTCCCTGCGGGATGACAGGAAGGGGGAACAGATGGCTAGGCTTATCAGTAATTCCGGTTTGGTTCTTTTGAACGACGGTAGTCCGACGAGAGTTGATGATAATACCGGTAATTTTAGCGTCCTTGACCTATCTCTAGTCTCCCCATCAATTGCCACTTCTTGCCAGTGGCTACCTATTGATGACTCATTGGGAAGTGACCATTTTCCTATTTTGATTAAATATAACAGCGACACTGTTAAAGAGCCTTCAGCACCTAAATTTAACGTAAAAAAAGCAGACTGGGTGTCCTTCACAAAGAGTCTCAATATTGAAATTGTTGGGGAAACCATTGATGATAAAGTAAATAACATTAAAGATAGTATTCTCAAAGCCGCAACGACAACAATTCCTAAGACTTCGATAGATAGCGCAAAGCATAGAGTTCCTTGGTGGACGCCAGATTGCCGCATGGCACTGTGTGAGAGAAATAGGGCTTACAGGCTTTTCAAAACTCATATCAGTGATGAGAATTTTCGCAAGTATAAACTTGCGAGAGCTAGGGCTCGTCGAACCATCAAACAAGCCAAACGAGACTCCTGGCGAAGCTTTGTCTCTACTATAAATTCTGAAACATCTGTCTCTAAAGTCTGGTCCACTGTTAAAAAGTTAAATAAAAAGAAAATTTCAATTAAAATCACCAACATCAATCATAATAACGTCAATTTTGACGAGCCTAGAGACATTGCTAACGCCCTCGCCAGGCAGTTCTCTTTTGCTAGCAGCTCTGACAATTACCATCCAGCTTTCTTGCCTCTCAAGGAAGCATCAGAGCTGCAGCATATTAACTTTGCCACAGGAGATGAATTGGATTACAACTGTGATCTTACAATGCAAGAGCTTGTTCAAGCCCTAGGAGCCTGTAGTGGGACATCCCCAGGACCCGATGAGATTCGGTATGAGATGATTAAGCATCTTGATCATGATTCCATGATCAAGATGCTGCAAGTGTTTAATGAAATTTGGAGGGGTCATGCTTTTCCAAATTCATGGCACTTTGCACATATCATTCCCATACCGAAAGGAGGGGGGGACCCCAGATCGACTTCATCATATCGCCCTATTGCTCTCACAAGTTGTTTATGCAAGGTCATGGAACGAATTGTTAATCGTAGGCTATTGCATTTTTTAAATTCCAGGAACTTGCTGGTTGACGAGCAGTGTGGCTTCCGCAAAGGTCGCCAGACGCTCGATCAATTAGTAAGCCTGGAATCTCACATTCAAGAGGCATTTGCCAAAAAACAGTTTTTAGTTGCAGTATTTTTAGACATAGAAAAAGCCTACGACATGACCTGGCGACATGGCCTCCTCAGGAAACTACATGCGATGGGATTACGCGGTAATCTGCCCTTTTTTGTTAAGAATTTCATGTCTGACAGAACTTTCTCTGTCAAGCTTTTTTCGGATACAGTCACTTTCTCGGACACTTTTGTCCAGGCAAACGGGGTCCCCCAGGGAAGTGTTCTGTCTCCGACCTTATTTCTATGTATGATTAATGACATTCTACCAGCTCCTCCTCGAAATCTTAAATACTCACTGTATGCTGATGACTGTGCAATATGGCACTCCAGCCATAGTGCACAGTTTTCGGCAACTCGAATTCAATCGGCACTGGATTCGATCCATAATTGGGGCCTCCAGTGGGGTCTTAAGTTTTCAATTAGAAAAAGTGTAGGGGTTATTTTCACTCATAGGAAAAAAACAGACGTTCGGTTGACCATGGGTGGAAACCCCCTACCTATTCAAAATTCAACTAGATTTCTTGGACTGATTTTTGACAGTCGACTGACATGGACTTGCCATGTCAGTCAGTTAAAAACTAAATGTTTAAAAGCACTCAATTTACTTAAATGCATTTCTGGTACAAAATGGGGAGCAGATAGGAAGTCTTTGTTAATGCTATATAAATCCCTGATCAGATCTAGAGTAGATTATGGGTCCATAGTGTATGGTTCGGCATCTGAGTCTGTATTGAAAGGTTTGAATGTTGTGCAGAATGCTTGTTTGCGTGTGTGTCTTGGAGCCCTACGTTGCACTCGAATCGAGCGTCTAGAGGTGGAGTCACAAGTGCCTCCCCTCCGTCTAAGACGAGACCAACTAATGTTAACATACTTCGCTAAGAAAGCCAGGGTGCCGAGTCATCCTCCCGGTAATGCCTTGCTGCGGCAACCGCACCCGGGGGGCCATGGCGTTAGGCCCCTGGTAGAGGGACCGAGTCATCCGTCCGGGAACCCCTGCGCCCCAGGGGGCACTGGCGTTAGGCCAAGGGACACCAGGCCCGCTGTTTGTATTCCCGGGGAGCCGAGTCATCCTCCCGGTGGTGCCTCTTTGCGCCTGCAGCCGGGGGGCCATGGCGATAGGCCCCTGGAAGGGCCAAGTTATCCGCCTAGGGGACGCACGGCCCCGGAGGGCACTGGCGTTAGGTCCCTCAGAGCAAGACTCCACGACCTCGTAGAGTGTGTCGGTATAGACTTATCAACAATCGATTCCCTGGTTATAGTAAATATTGCACCTTGGGTAATACCCCCTTTTAGTTGTGTGGAATCCTGGTTACCAGGGGTTAAATCCCAGGTGCCGGAGGTGGAGGTACACCAGAGGTTTCGTGAGATAATTGTCAAACATCTTTCTTATTTCCAACTGTATACCGACGGGTCCAAGACGGATGAATGTGTGGGTGCGGGTGTATGGTCGCATGAATGTCAGTTAAGATTCAGACTGCCGAATCATACATCTATTTTTCTTGCTGAATTATTTGCTATAGATAAAGCTTTGGATTTTGCCCTATCGACGACCCATGATAGGATAGTCATATTTACTGATTCATTAAGTTCACTTAAAGCTATTAAATCTTTGAATACAACTAACAATGAAATACAGGGTAATATCATTAGTAAGCTATTTAGTGCCAATAAATTGATCAAGTTAATATGGGTACCATCACATTATGGTATCTATGGTAATGAACAAGCTGATAAATTAGCAGGGTCGACTGTTGATCTGGACCTTAGCATAGTCCGTACGGATCTCAGGTGTTTTGTCTCTCTCATAAAATCTAAAATTCATCTCCTGTGGCAAAGGCAGTGGACCAGATTAGACATCAGAAATAAAGTAAAGCTTCTTATTGAACCCTGGGCTACGTCATCCTGGCGTAGTCGCAGGGATGAAGTGGTGGTGGCTCGGTTAAGGGTCAACGCCACCAGGCTCACTCACTTAGAGCCCTATATAAATAAAGAATTTCCCCCTATGTGTACACAATGTGACACAGTAATGTCAATAAATCATTTACTTCTTTTTTGTGACAAGTATGTCAACCAGAGATTAAAAATAATAAGATATTTTCAACTTAAACATCTATCTTTTACTTTTGAAAATATTCTATCTGATGATAAGAATATTATAGACAAACTGCTCTGTTTTCTGAGGGAGACAAAACTTTATGACCTTATATAAATTGATAGAATAAAATGGATTATACTGGCTTAATGACCTTTGACTATATGTCGCTGGTTGATAGCCATAAATCCAACAAACCAACCCAAAAAGGCACCATTATGCGTCCAGACTCTGTGCAGTCAAGACCTCGTCCTCGTTCTCTGCATAGCGCCAACAGTTTTACACGTATTGTCCGTTCGAGCTACCTTGGGTTCCGAGGCCTCTTGCCAGCAATACTCTGTTGTCTCTTTGCTTTTGTAAAGTAAAAAGTAACGTAATTTGCAGCGTTTTGATGCACTGCTGTTGTGCACCTTCTGTGTTTTGTCTTTGCTTGAGGACATCATGTAGTGCATGCTAGCTAGTAGATAGTTGTTCCCTACACCAGACCCGCAGCACTTGCTGCCTCAGGGGTAATCCCTGTGGTAGTGGGGCCCAGTAGTCTGGTGTGTCATTTGGGCACCTCTTTTTCTCGAACTACTCTTTTTCTTCCATATTTTCCGCGACCTCTTGGGCCTACGGTTGTCTCATATTTCTGAGCAACTGTATTCGCTTGGGAGGTGGGTTCTGACTACACCACCCCTCGCATTAGGCAGGTTCGGTGGTGGGAAAGTTCCTTCCGCACTAGCTCCGATCCCCTAGCTGGTACTGGAGTACGCCGCCAGGCTACCACTAGGGAGGGTTGAGTAAGGTTACTTTTATTTTTCCCTAAATTATTGTCCTTATTTTAGGGGGTTGATACAATAGTTAAGGGAGTTAGGAGAGGGTGAGTGGAGAGGGCTCGGACCTAGTCCGATGTCCCGAATGGCTGATCTCTCGACTAGCCTTCCTCCTCCTCAAGGAGGGAGGCTGACGACCAATGACCATCCTAAGACTAAGGCAGACAATATTGGAACCCCTACGGCTGACAGACAAAGGCGACAAGATATAGATATTCCTTCCCTGAATGCTCGTTATGTAAATGTACGTTGTGTTCATGCTTCTCAATCTCTGAAGACTGTTAACCCATTTATCATCAAAAAGGTCCTTGATGGTCAGGTGGGTGGCAGTCTGGAATTTGCTAAGAAATTGCGAGATGGTAGTCTCCTGGTTAAAGTGCTCAACTCTTCCCAGGTTAAGGATTTACTTAAACTGACGCAGATTCATACTTTCAAGGTGAAAACCACCATTCCAGTTGGGCCAAATACTTGTAAGGGCGTCATATTCCATAGGGATTTGGCTGACCTGGATGATGCAGACATACTTGACGGAATGAAGGACCAGGGCGTTGTGGAAGTACAAAGTATGACCAGGATGAGAGAGAACAAGAGAGAGAAATTTGGCCTAGTTTTCATGACTTTTGCTGCTGCTCAGATACCGGATACAGTTAAAATTGGATACGAAATTGTTCACGTTAGACCATATATTCAGAAACCCATACGTTGTTTCAGGTGCCAAAAATTCGGACATACAGCATTGAGGTGTTTCACTAGAGATTCAGGTGAATTCATTTGTGGTAAATGTGCCGGAAGTCACGAGACGAATTTATGTTCAGAGACAGTGTTCAAGTGTGCCAATTGTGGCGGCCCCCACCAGGCAGGTGCAGGTATCTGCAGAAGTCTGATAGTGGAGAACGAAACAATGGCATACATGAAGGCTCATGATGTCAGTTATGGTGAGGCAAAGAGGAAGGTGGAGGGGGTTACCCAGGTTCCCACCGTATCCTACGCCGGAGCTGTAGCTGGCTCATCTAATGCTCCTGCCGTAAATGACCTCTTGGAACTTCTTAAGGCCAAAGAAAAAGAAAATCAAGCATTAAATGATAAAGTAAATAGGTTAGAAAGTACAGTAATTGAACTGAAAGAATTAGTTGCACAACTTGTTGAATCAAACCAACAACAGAAACAGAAACCCCACAAGGCAAACGAAACCGCAAAGAATAAACAAGCTCAATCTCATGTTCTCGCTCAGGTGACTCCCACGAAGCATGTGTCCGGGACTCAGACAGCTCGTCGTGCGTCGAGCTGCTCGAGGTCTGGATCTGTGACTCGTGGAGAGGCACAGGCAATGGAGACTATCATCTCCAAACCATCCCGTGGGAGGTCCCCGGGAAGTGCTGAGGAAGAGGAGGGTACTCCTTCCCAGCACAAAAAGGTTCGCCAGGACGAACACGGCCCTCCAAAACACCGTAAACCACGATAATCTTCTCGCTGACCATAGTACAATGGAACTGTCGAAGTCTTAGAAGTAGATTAAATGAACTTAAACTTTTGGCCTGTACTTACGCTGCCGATATTATTGCCCTTCAGGAAACTCATCTGGATAACCGGGTTGAAGACGAGGTTATCCAGCTTCGGAACTACGAGTTAATTAGGAGGGATCGAAACGGGAGGGGGGGAGGGGGGGTAGCTCTCTACATCCGCCGTTCCCTCTCTTTCACTGAGGTGCCATCTAATTTCCCTCTGGAGTCTGTCGCCTGCAGAGTGAAATTCGGTGGTACCTACCTGACTGTCTGTTCTGTCTACTGTCCTCCTGATACAGTAACTTATGATGATGTTTTTGATCTGCAGGACAGTCTGCCCTGTAGAAAATTAATTGTAGGTGATTTTAATGCACATCATACGTTATGGGGTTCCCTGCGGGATGACAGGAAGGGGGAACAGATGGCCAGGCTTATCAGTAATTCTGGTTTGGTTCTTCTGAACGACGGTAGTCCGACGAGAGTTGATGATAATACTGGTAATTTTAGCGTCCTTGACCTATCTCTGGTCTCCCCATCAATTGCCACTTCTTGCCAGTGGCTACCTATTGATGACTCATTGGGAAGTGACCATTTTCCTATTTTGATTAAATATAACAGCGACACTGTTAAAGAGCCTTCAGCACCTAAATTTAACGTAAAAAAAGCAGACTGGGTGTCCTTCACAAAGAGTCTCAATATTGAAATTGTTGGGGAAACCATTGATGATAAAGTAAATAACATTAAAGATAGTATTCTCAAAGCCGCAATGGCAACAATTCCTAAGACTTCGATAGATAGCGCAAAGCATAGAGTTCCTTGGTGGACGCCAGATTGCCGCATAGCACTGTGTGAGAGAAATAGGGCTTACAGGCTTTTCAAAACTCATATCAGTGATGAGAATTTTCGCAAGTATAAACTTGCGAGAGCTAGGGCTCGTCGAACCATCAAACAAGCCAAACGAGACTCCTGGCGAAGCTTTGTCTCTACTATAAATTCTGAAACATCTATCTCTAAAGTCTGGTCCATTGTTAAAAAGTTAAATAAAAAGAAAATATCAATTAAAATAACTAACATCAATCATAATAACGTCAATTTTGACGAGCCTAGAGACATTGCTAACGCCCTCGCCTGGCAGTTCTCTTTTGCTAGCAGCTCTGACAATTACCATCCAGCTTTCTTGCCTCTCAAGGAAGCATCAGAGCTGCAACCTATTAACTTTGCCACAGGAGATGAATTGGATTACAACTGTGATCTTACAATGCAAGAGCTTGTTCAAGCCCTAGGAGCCTGTAGTGGGACATCCCCAGGACCCGATGAGATTCGGTATGAGATGATAAAGCATCTTGATCATGATGCCATGATCAAGATGCTGCAAGTGTTTAATGAAATTTGGAGGGGTCATGCCTTTCCAAATTCATGGCACTTTGCACATATCATTCCCATACCGAAAGGAGGGGGGGACCCCAGATCGACTTCATCGTATCGTCCTATTGCTCTCACAAGTTGTTTATGCAAGGTCATGGAACGAATTGTTAATCGTAGGCTATTGCATTTTTTAAATTCCAGGAACTTGCTGGTTGACGAGCAGTGTGGCTTCCGCAAAGGTCGCCAGACGCTCGATCAATTAGTAAGCCTGGAATCTCACATTCAAGAGGCATTTGCCAAAAAACAGTTTTTAGTTGCAGTATTTTTAGACATAGAAAAAGCCTACGACATGACCTGGCGACATGGCCTCCTCAGGAAACTACATGCGATGGGATTACGCGGTAATCTGCCCTTTTTTGTTAAGAATTTCATGTCTGACAGAACTTTCTCTGTCAAGCTTTTTTCGGATACAGTCACTTTCTCGGACACTTTTGTCCAGGCAAACGGGGTCCCCCAGGGAAGTGTTCTGTCTCCGACCTTATTTCTATGTATGATTAATGACATTCTACCAGCTCCTCCGCGAAATCTTAAATACTCACTGTATGCTGATGACTGTGCAATATGGCACTCCAGCCATGGTGCACAGTTTTCGGCAACTCGAATTCAATCGGCACTGGATTCGATCCATAATTGGGGCCTCCAGTGGGGTTTTAAGTTTTCAATTAGAAAAAGTGTAGGGGTTATTTTCACTCATAGGAAAAAACCAGTCATCCGGTTGACCATGGGTGGAAACCCCCTACCTATTCAAAATTCAACTAGATTTCTTGGACTGATTTTTGACAGTCGACTGACATGGAGTTGCCATGTCAGTCAGTTAAAAACTAAATGTTTAAAAGCACTCAATTTACTTAAATGCATTTCTGGTAAAGAATGGGGAGCAGATAGGAAGTCTTTGTTAATGCTATATAAATCCCTGATCAGATCTAGAGTAGATTATGGGTCCATAGTGTATGGTTCGGCATCTGAGTCTGTGTTGAAAGGTTTGGATGTTGTGCAGAATGCTTGTTTGCGTGTGTGTCTTGGAGCCCTACGTTGCACTCGAATCGAGCGTCTAGAGGTGGAGTCACAAGTGCCTCCCCTCCGTCTAAGACGAGACCAACTAATGTTAACATACTTCGCTAAGAAAGCCAGGGTGCCGAGTCATCCTCCCGGTAATGCCTTGCTGCGGCAACCGCACCCGGGGGGCCATGGCGTTAGGCCCCTGGCAGAGGGACCGAGTCATCCGTCCGGGAACCCCTGCGCCCTAGGGGGCACTGGCGTTAGGCCAAGGGACACCAGGCCCGCTGTTTGTATTCCCGGGGAGCCGAGTCATCCTCCCGGTGGTGCCTCTTTGCGCCTGCAGCCGGGGGGCCATGGCGATAGGCCCCTGGAAGGGCCAAGTTATCCGCCTAGGGGACGCACGGCCCCGGAGGGCACTGGCGTTAGGTCCCTCAGAGCAAGACTCCACGACCTCGTAGAGTGTGTCGGTATAGACTTATCAACAATCGATTCCCTGGTTATAGTAAATATTGCACCTTGGGTAATACCCCCTTTTAGTTGTGTGGAATCCTGGTTACCAGGGGTTAAATCCCAGGTGCCGGAGGTGGAGGTACACCGGAGGTTTCGTGAGATAATTGTCAAACATCTTTCTTATTTCCAACTGTATACCGACGGGTCCAAGACGGATGAATGTGTGGGTGCGGGTGTATGGTCGCATGAATGTCAGTTAAGATTCAGACTGCCGAATCATACATCTATTTTTCTTGCTGAATTATTTGCTATTGATAAAGCTTTGGATTTTGCCCTATCGACGACCCACGATAGGATAGTCATATTTACTGATTCATTAAGTTCACTTAAAGCTATTAAATCTTTGAATACAACTAACAATGAAATACAGGGTAATATCATTAGTAAGCTATTTAGTGCCAATAAATTGATCAAGTTAATATGGGTACCATCACATTATGGTATCTATGGTAATGAACAAGCTGATAAATTAGCAGGGTCGACTGTTGATCTGGACCTTAGCATAGTCTGTACGGATCTCAGGTGTTTTGTCTCTCTCATAAAATCTAAAATTCATCTCCTGTGGCAAAGGCAGTGGACCAGATTAGACATCAGAAATAAAGTAAAGCTTCTTATTGAACCCTGGGCTACGTCATCCTGGCGTAGTCGCAGGGATGAAGTGGTGGTGGCTCGGTTAAGGGTCAACGCCACCAGGCTCACTCACTTAGAGCCCTATATAAATAAAGAATTTCCCCCTATGTGTACACAATGTGACACAGTAATGTCAATAAATCATTTACTTCTTTTTTGTGACAAGTATGTCAACCAGAGATTAAAAATAATAAGATATTTTCAACTTAAACATCTATCTTTTACTTTTGAAAATATTCTATCTGATGATAAGAATATTATAGACAAACTGCTCTGTTTTCTGAGGGAGACAAAACTTTATGACCTTATATAAATTGATAGAATAAAACGGATTATACTGGCTTAATGACCTTTGACTATATGTCGCTGGTTGATAGCCATAAATCCAACAAACCAACCCAAAAAGGCACCATTATGCGTCCAGACTCTGTGCAGTCAAGACCTCGTCCTCGTTCTCTGCATAGCGCCAACAGTTTTACACGTATTGTCCGTTCGAGCTACCTTGGGTTCCGAGGCCTCTTGCCAGCAATACTCTGTTGTCTCTTTGCTTTTGTAAAGTAAAAAGTAACGTAATTTGCAGCGTTTTGATGCACTGCTGTTGTGCACCTTCTGTGTTTTGTCTTTGCTTGAGGACATCATGTAGTGCATGCTAGCTAGTAGATAGTTGTTCCCTACACCAGACCCGCAGCACTTGCTGCCTCAGGGGTAATCCCTGTGGTAGTGGGGCCCAGTAGTCTGGTGTGTCATTTGGGCACCTCTTTTTCTCGAACTACTCTTTTTCTTCCATATTTTCCGCGACCTCTTGGGCCTACGGTTGTCTCATATTTCTGAGCAACTGTATTCGCTTGGGAGGTGGGTTCTGACTACACCACCCCTCGCATTAGGCAGGTTCGGTGGTGGGAAAGTTCCTTCCGCACTAGCTCCGATCCCCTAGCTGGTACTGGAGTACGCCGCCAGGCTACCACTAGGGAGGGTTGAGTAAGGTTACTTTTATTTTTCCCTAAATTATTGTCCTTATTTTAGGGGGTTGATACAATAGTTAAGGGAGTTAGGAGAGGGTGAGTGGAGAGGGCTCGGACCTAGTCCGATGTCCCGAATGGCTGATCTCTCGACTAGCCTTCCTCCTCCTCAAGGAGGGAGGCTGACGACCAATGACCATCCTAAGACTAAGGCAGACAATATTGGAACCCCTACGGCTGACAGACAAAGGCGACAAGATATAGATATTCCTTCCCTGAATGCTCGTTATGTAAATGTACGTTGTGTTCATGCTTCTCAATCTCTGAAGACTGTTAACCCATTTATCATCAAAAAGGTCCTTGATGGTCAGGTGGGTGGCAGTCTGGAATTTGCTAAGAAATTGCGAGATGGTAGTCTCCTGGTTAAAGTGCTCAACTCTTCCCAGGTTAAGGATTTACTTAAACTGACGCAGATTCATACTTTCAAGGTGAAAACCACCATTCCAGTTGGGCCAAATACTTGTAAGGGCGTCATATTCCATAGGGATTTGGCTGACCTGGATGATGCAGACATACTTGACGGAATGAAGGACCAGGGCGTTGTGGAAGTACAAAGTATGACCAGGATGAGAGAGAACAAGAGAGAGAAATTTGGCCTAGTTTTCATGACTTTTGCTGCTGCTCAGATACCGGATACAGTTAAAATTGGATACGAAATTGTTCACGTTAGACCATATATTCAGAAACCCATACGTTGTTTCAGGTGCCAAAAATTCGGACATACAGCATTGAGGTGCTTCACTAGAGATTCAGGTGAATTCATTTGTGGTAAATGTGCCGGAAGTCACGAGACGAATTTATGTTCAGAGACAGTGTTCAAGTGTGCCAATTGTGGCGGCCCCCACCAGGCAGGTGCAGGTATCTGCAGAAGTCTGATAGTGGAGAACGAAACAATGGCATACATGAAGGCTCATGATGTCAGTTATGGTGAGGCAAAGAGGAAGGTGGAGGGGGTTACCCAGGTTCCCACCGTATCCTACGCCGGAGCTGTAGCTGGCTCATCTAATGCTCCTGCCGTAAATGACCTCTTGGAACTTCTTAAGGCCAAAGAAAAAGAAAATCAAGCATTAAATGATAAAGTAAATAGGTTAGAAAGTACAGTAATTGAACTGAAAGAATTAGTTGCACAACTTGTTGAATCAAACCAACAACAGAAACAGAAACCCCACAAGGCAAACGAAACCGCAAAGAATAAACAAGCTCAATCTCATGTTCTCGCTCAGGTGACTCCCACGAAGCATGTGTCCGGGACTCAGACAGCTCGTCGTGCGTCGAGCTGCTCGAGGTCTGGATCTGTGACTCGTGGAGAGGCACAGGCAATGGAGACTATCATCTCCAAACCATCCCGTGGGAGGTCCCCGGGAAGTGCTGAGGAAGAGGAGGGTACTCCTTCCCAGCACAAAAAGGTTCGCCAGGACGAACACGGCCCTCCAAAACACCGTAAACCACGATAATCTTCGCGCTGACCATAGTACAATGGAACTGTCGAAGTCTTAGAAGTAGATTAAATGAACTTAAACTTTTGGCCTGTACTTACGCTGCCGATATTATTGCCCTTCAGGAAACTCATCTGGATAACCGGGTTGAAGACGAGGTTATCCAGCTTCGGAACTACGAGTTAATTAGGAGGGATCGAAACGGGAGGGGGGGAGGGGGGGTAGCTCTCTACATCCGCCGTTCCCTCTCTTTCACTGAGGTGCCATCTAATTTCCCTCTGGAGTCTGTCGCCTGCAGAGTGAAATTCGGTGGTACCTACCTGACTGTCTGTTCTGTCTACTGTCCTCCTGATACAGTAACTTATGATGATGTTTTTGATCTGCAGGACAGTCTGCCCTGTAGAAAATTAATTGTAGGTGATTTTAATGCACATCATACGTTATGGGGTTCCCTGCGGGATGACAGGAAGGGGGAACAGATGGCCAGGCTTATCAGTAATTCTGGTTTGGTTCTTCTGAACGACGGTAGTCCGACGAGAGTTGATGATAATACTGGTAATTTTAGCGTCCTTGACCTATCTCTGGTCTCCCCATCAATTGCCACTTCTTGCCAGTGGCTACCTATTGATGACTCATTGGGAAGTGACCATTTTCCTATTTTGATTAAATATAACAGCGACACTGTTAAAGAGCCTTCAGCACCTAAATTTAACGTAAAAAAAGCAGACTGGGTGTCCTTCACAAAGAGTCTCAATATTGAAATTGTTGGGGAAACCATTGATGATAAAGTAAATAACATTAAAGATAGTATTCTCAAAGCCGCAATGGCAACAATTCCTAAGACTTCGATAGATAGCGCAAAGCATAGAGTTCCTTGGTGGACGCCAGATTGCCGCATAGCACTGTGTGAGAGAAATAGGGCTTACAGGCTTTTCAAAACTCATATCAGTGATGAGAATTTTCGCAAGTATAAACTTGCGAGAGCTAGGGCTCGTCGAACCATCAAACAAGCCAAACGAGACTCCTGGCGAAGCTTTGTCTCTACTATAAATTCTGAAACATCTATCTCTAAAGTCTGGTCCACTGTTAAAAAGTTAAATAAAAAGAAAATATCAATTAAAATAACTAACATCAATCATAATAACGTCAATTTTGACGAGCCTAGAGACATTGCTAACGCCCTCGCCTGGCAGTTCTCTTTTGCTAGCAGCTCTGACAATTACCATCCAGCTTTCTTGCCTCTCAAGGAAGCATCAGAGCTGCAGCCTATTAACTTTGCCACAGGAGATGAATTGGATTACAACTGTGATCTTACAATGCAAGAGCTTGTTCAAGCCCTAGGAGCCTGTAGTGGGACATCCCCAGGACCCGATGAGATTCGGTATGAGATGATAAAGCATCTTGATCATGATGCCATGATCAAGATGCTGCAAGTGTTTAATGAAATTTGGAGGGGTCATGCCTTTCCAAATTCATGGCACTTTGCACATATCATTCCCATACCGAAAGGAGGGGGGGACCCCAGATCGACTTCATCGTATCGTCCTATTGCTCTCACAAGTTGTTTATGCAAGGTCATGGAACGAATTGTTAATCGTAGGCTATTGCATTTTTTAAATTCCAGGAACTTGCTGGTTGACGAGCAGTGTGGCTTCCGCAAAGGTCGCCAGACGCTCGATCAATTAGTAAGCCTGGAATCTCACATTCAAGAGGCATTTGCCAAAAAACAGTTTTTAGTTGCAGTATTTTTAGACATAGAAAAAGCCTACGACATGACCTGGCGACATGGCCTCCTCAGGAAACTACATGCGATGGGATTACGCGGTAATCTGCCCTTTTTTGTTAAGAATTTCATGTCTGACAGAACTTTCTCTGTCAAGCTTTTTTCGGATACAGTCACTTTCTCGGACACTTTTGTCCAGGCAAACGGGGTCCCCCAGGGAAGTGTTCTGTCTCCGACCTTATTTCTATGTATGATTAATGACATTCTACCAGCTCCTCCGCGAAATCTTAAATACTCACTGTATGCTGATGACTGTGCAATATGGCACTCCAGCCATGGTGCACAGTTTTCGGCAACTCGAATTCAATCGGCACTGGATTCGATCCATAATTGGGGCCTCCAGTGGGGTTTTAAGTTTTCAATTAGAAAAAGTGTAGGGGTTATTTTCACTCATAGGAAAAAACCAGTCGTCCGGTTGACCATGGGTGGAAACCCCCTACCTATTCAAAATTCAACTAGATTTCTTGGACTGATTTTTGACAGTCGACTGACATGGAGTTGCCATGTCAGTCAGTTAAAAACTAAATGTTTAAAAGCACTCAATTTACTTAAATGCATTTCTGGTAAAGAATGGGGAGCAGATAGGAAGTCTTTGTTAATGCTATATAAATCCCTGATCAGATCTAGAGTAGATTATGGGTCCATAGTGTATGGTTCGGCATCTGAGTCTGTGTTGAAAGGTTTGGATGTTGTGCAGAATGCTTGTTTGCGTGTGTGTCTTGGAGCCCTACGTTGCACTCGAATCGAGCGTCTAGAGGTGGAGTCACAAGTGCCTCCCCTCCGTCTAAGACGAGACCAACTAATGTTAACATACTTCGCTAAGAAAGCCAGGGTGCCGAGTCATCCTCCCGGTAATGCCTTGCTGCGGCAACCGCACCCGGGGGCATATTTCCACTCTCTGGTAGAATATAAACATAGGGGAAACAACAACCAATCAGAGCCCGTGGAGCCCAGTAGTAATGACGTCATAGAAAGTATTGCCAGCTAAATGCCCCGAAAACACCTCTGCATTCTGCAATTTCACGGGTTTTACAGAATATCTATATTAGTATTAAACGTATGTATTTAGATAAATACAAATAATAATAATAATAACAATAATAATAATAATTAACACTGGGATAATTATAACATAATAGTTGTGTAAATAATAATTAAATTACCCTCTTGGAGAAGGGGAAATGGGGTATTGATGATTCATTATAGAGAAAGAAAAACAAATGATACTAATGAGCATCTAAATTTAGTAGAAAGAATAACTATGTTTTCATAGAGAAAGGACTACTTAAAACATTTGAAACATTTATTATCTATATTAGCTAATACAAAGGTATAAGTTTATAAGCACGCCTCCAAATACATTTTAATGTCAATATGCAAACATAATAGTTAATTATATATACAATACCGTCATGAAGGTTTAAGTTGGTGCTCGTATTTCGTTTCGTCACAATATAAAATTTCATGTTAGGGTTAGGACCGAAGGTTGTTAGGGTTAGGACCGAAGGTTGTTAGGGTTAGGACCGAAGGTTGTTAAGGTTAGGACCGAAGGTTGTTAAGGTTAGGACCGAAGGTTGTTAAGGTTAGGACCGAAGGTTGTTAGGGTTAGGTCTAGGTTAGGTCAGGTTGGTTAGAGTGGCTGTTAAAACATTTCACCAAAAAAATACAAAAAAAAAAACTTGGAGGCGCTATTGTAAATTTTTACCAATACAAAACATGTATGTACAATAAATATTCAGTACTGAAAACTTAGGTGCAGGACTTAATTTATGGGGTAAATGGAAAAATACAAATAATTATCTTATACCAATATTATTGTATGATATTGTAACTTATCATTGTTTGCAATACTACTATTTTATAATCATCACAATATTAATCATCATTATTATTATTATTATTACTTTAACAATCAATTAAAATTGTAAACTAATATTATTGTATTAATGTTATCACTTTAATTATTATTTACACAACTATTATGTTATAATTATCCCAGTGTTAATTATTATTATTATTGTTATTATTATTTGTATTTATCTAAATACATACGTTTAATACTAATATAGATATTCTGTAAAACCCATGAAATTGCAGAGGTGTTTTCGGGGCATTTAGCTGGCAATACTTTCTATGACGTCATTACAACTGGGCTCCACGGGCTCTGATTGGTTGTTGTTTCCCCTATGTTTATATTCTACCAGAGAGTGGAAATATGCCACCCGGGGGGCCATGGCGTTAGGCCCCTGGCAGAGGGACCGAGTCATCCGTCCGGGAACCCCTGCGCCCTAGGGGGCACTGGCGTTAGGCCAAGGGACACCAGGCCCGCTGTTTGTATTCCCGGGGAGCCGAGTCATCCTCCCGGTGGTGCCTCTTTGCGCCTGCAGCCGGGGGGCCATGGCGATAGGCCCCTGGAAGGGCCAAGTTATCCGCCTAGGGGACGCACGGCCCCGGAGGGCACTGGCGTTAGGTCCCTCAGAGCAAGACTCCACGACCTCGTAGAGTGTGTCGGTATAGACTTATCAACAATCGATTCCCTGGTTATAGTAAATATTGCACCTTGGGTAATACCCCCTTTTAGTTGTGTGGAATCCTGGTTACCAGGGGTTAAATCCCAGGTGCCGGAGGTGGAGGTACACCAGAGGTTTCGTGAGATAATTGTCAAACATCTTTCTTATTTCCAACTGTATACCGACGGGTCCAAGACGGATGAATGTGTGGGTGCGGGTGTATGGTCGCATGAATGTCAGTTAAGATTCAGACTGCCGAATCATACATCTATTTTTCTTGCTGAATTATTTGCTATTGATAAAGCTTTGGATTTTGCCCTATCGACGACCCACGATAGGATAGTCATATTTACTGATTCATTAAGTTCACTTAAAGCTATTAAATCTTTGAATACAACTAACAATGAAATACAGGGTAATATCATTAGTAAGCTATTTAGTGCCAATAAATTGATCAAGTTAATATGGGTACCATCACATTATGGTATCTATGGTAATGAACAAGCTGACAAATTAGCAGGGTCGACTGTTGATCTGGACCTTAGCATAGTCCGTACGGATCTCAGGTGTTTTGTCTCTCTCATAAAATCTAAAATTCATCTCCTGTGGCAAAGGCAGTGGACCAGATTAAACATCAGGAATAAAGTCAAGTTTTTGATTGAACCCTGGGCTACGTCATCCTGGCGTAGTCGCAGGGATGAAGTGGTGGTGGCTCGGTTAAGGGTCAACGCCACCAGGCTAACACACTTAGAGCCTTATATAAATAAAGAATTTCCCCCTATGTGCACACAATGTGACACAGTAATGTCAATAAATCATTTACTTCTTTATTGTGACAAGTATGTCAACCAAAGAATTAAAATTAAAAGATTTTTTCAACTTAAACATCTATCTTTTACTTTTGAAAATATTCTATCTGATGATAAGAATATTATAGACAAACTGCTCTGTTTTCTGAGGGAGACAAAACTTTATGACCTTATATAAATTGATAGAATAAAATGGATTATACTGGCTTAATGACCTTTGACTATATGTCGCTGGTTGATAGCCATAAATCCAACAAACCAACCAACCAAAAAGGCAGTCTCATCAGCAGCTTGGCTGCATCTTGACATCAAGGCCTATTCTCTCTCCCAAAGGTTTTTGTAAGGTGGTGGTCCGGGAACGTGACAAAGTGGGTTATAAGTGAGCTGCCTCTACTTCACCCAGATAAGTTATATTGTGTGTACTATTTGTAAGGTGTGTCCCTATTCTCATTTGTGCTGTGTTTCTGTTCACTGTCCTGTCGGGGGTGTTTATATTTATATGTTCGATCTTTGTTGTTGGTGAATAATTATTTTAACTTAAACTAAACCTGGTTGTTTCCTGTTTAACCTTAACCAACTACAGTGACGAGTGGCTTACCACAGTGATACTGAGCCCCTAGACAGGTAATTATTGCTCACTGTCCATTACTGTGTTAGGTTAGATCGTTACACAGTCAACTGTAACTTACATATTTTGATATTATCATAGAAACTACTGTAGGTAGGTTTAAAGGAAATAAAACAGTGACAGTAGAAGTTAAAAGAATATAATGTCCTCCCAGTCAATGTCTTAGATTTATTTTCATGACAACTATGTAGCTGCCAGTAAACTTTTTGTATTATACTGTTTGTTCTTGATATACAGTACATAACCTAACCTACCTTTAACTAGCATAGCCAAACCTAACCTAACCAAAGCTATATACAATATCATACTAGTGATTGGCGTGATATTAAATATATACCCAGGCAGCTACCTTAGCTACACTGTTGTGTTAAATTATTACTAACACAGTATAATAATTCGGATAATTCACTTACCTGTCATTTGTTGTTGCTGTCTGATGTATATTGGTGACTGTCATCTATATCAGCTGGTAGTGTTGACATCTTAGCCAATATTTTTTTGTTGACATTGTGATACTACGCTACGATTGGCTTATAGTATCAAGGACATTTTGTTTCCTTCATTGTGATTGGCTGAGAGCCTGTCTGCTTGGTGGCGGGATGAACAAAACAAACGGAACGGAACGTCCAGCGACGCTCGCTACGAAGACATCATCGTGAGCTACGAAGGAGGTTACGAAGCTTTGGAGATACCAACTTACGATCTTCGTAAGCCACGGACAAATATGGCGGCTACGAGATCGTAAAGTTGATCGTAGCGCCACCAACTTACGAAGCTTTGAAGATCCCACCCCTGGAGCGGTATATATCCCATACGAATGAGAGTAACTGCTGCATCACAGCAGCTAGTGAGGGTGGGATTCCTTCCATACAGATGTTCCATTGTACGGTACCAGTCATAGTGAGGGTGGGATTCCTTCCATACAGATGTTCCATTGTACGGTACCAGTCATAGTGAGGGTGGGACTCCTTCCATACAGGTGTTCCACTGTACGGTACCAGTCATAGTGAGGGATGGAGAAACTGTCATGTCTTACAGCGTCAGTACGGAGTTCCAAGTCCTCTCGTGTTTCATCACGTAGAATTCTTCTCACTAAACTCTTGGAGATTGGGAGGTGTACACTCGTGATACATAATTTCTGACCAAAGTATGAGAAGCAGAGAGCTTCGAATAGCCTGGTGTTGCTCATTTCCCCACCCAGTACACCTATACCAGGCTGCGTTCGAATGCAGGGTGTGTGTGTGTGGTGCCTGCAGTTCGTCTCTGGTCAGAAATTATGTATCACGAGTGTATAGTAGGTTGGGACAGGTGACAGGCAGTTTTGTCAAGTCTATCTACCTGGTGGTGTGAGTCATGACCTACATGAGCAAGGATCCAGATGAAAGAGACACAAAGGCCAAGGATGGTGACAAGATGAAGATGGTGTTGTAGGGAGGAGATGAGATGAGAAGGGTGATGTGGGATGAAGGAATACGAATAAGGGCTAAGGCTGCCTGTGAGTTGCTGATAATGAGACCAGATACACCTTCAGTGGTGAGGTAGACAAGAGCTGAATTTATGGCAGACAGTTCACACTGGCTACTGCTATTCCAGTCAGGGAGGCGATGTGACGATGAGAAGGTAGGAGAGCCAGAGTTGAATGTAATGTAGGCAGCCCCTGCTTTACCAGTCGCAAGTGTAGGAAACCATCAACGTAAACATGAAAGTGGAGGGGCAGGAAATTGCTTAGACCGCCTTAGAGTTTTTTTTAGTGTTTTTTTAGTATGGAAAACTGTGTAAGGAGTGGCTGACACGGGTAAGCAAGTATAGTTAGGCATAAAAATTTGGTGTTCTGTGACATTTATTCTCTGACTCAGAAAACGAAGAGTATCTAATATAAACTAAAATATATATTCACTATAGCTGACTTTTACTTGGTATTACTGCATTACTGTTTATTTTATTCTTATTCATTTTCCACCAAGTATCAAATAACTTCATGTTCTTTAGCGGCAACGTTCCCCAGAGTGTTGGGGCTTGTACGAAAGGTAAATAAAGAACTTAAAAATAGTTTGGAAATTATTGATAGAATTTAGCTGGTGCAGGGATCAGATAACTAACTATTATTTTGGTTACTGTATAATTACCAGTTAACAAATCACACACACACACACACACACACACACACACACACACACACACACACACACAAACCATATCAAAATACAAACACACGTACTCTATTTTCATAACATAAACACACACACGATTTCACAACACAAATTCAATTAACACACACACACACACACACATGATGTCTTAATAATGATAATAATAATAATAATAATAATAATATTTGGGAAGGAAACCCTCTTTGATACAAGTTTTGTTGAAGATAACTGCGAGCTCTGCGCTGTTTATTTTGTAGCAATTCTTTTCAAGTTTGCGAATTGTTTTCTTAGTATTGCTGGGGAGATGGAAAAGCAAATTACCAAGTGAGTTTATTGGCCTGACGTTTCGGCTTTCTCTCAAAGCCATTCTCAAAGGAATGAGTGTCTTACAGAAACCAGGTATATTTATAGTCCCTGTATGGAGGTACAGCTATGCGTACTGCGCCCTGATTGGCTGTTAGCAGTCGCACTTGATCCTGTGTCAAAATAATGGTAATAACAATAGTAATAATGACAATGTGTATGATAATAACAATAATAATAATAATCTATGATAATGACATGTATATAATAATAATAATAATGGTTACAATTAGATTTTTAATAATATTTATGGTCCCTGCGTTCTGATTGGCTGCTAGCGGTCGCACCTGATTGTGTGTCACCGCTGGCTCGACCCACGCTGTTGCAGCCTGGCAGAGCGTCTGATAGGGAGGTCTGGGGCTGAGTTAGCTGAGTTTACTGGTGGTCTGACAGGGATACCTACAGCTACCGGGTCTTGGTTGAGTGTGGGTCGGTTTCGCCTGATGTTAGTAGGCAGTAGAAACGTTTCTTGAGTAACGTTGAGAGAAGGTTTTAATTTTAAAATATGTAAAGCTTCTCTCAACCTTAGTCGACGACTGTCTTGGTCAGTATCTATAATGGTTGTGCATTGTAGTAACTGAGGTCTTGACAAGTTACCATGGGCGCTCACATAGTGCTGGTAGAAGTTACCCTCTGCAGGTGAACAGATAACCTCTTCGAAAGACGAGTGGTGGTCATACCAACGTAAGAATGGCTGCATCCATTCGCTGGGCATATAATCTGGTAGACCACCCCATGTCTCTTCAAAGGGTCACTGTCAGTCCGAGGAGAGTTCTTCATCAGCAACTGAGACGTCTTCTTGTTCTTGTAATAGATGATAAGGTCAATCACAGACTCAGGGTTCGTTACTGCAACATGATTAACGAACCCTGAGTCTGAAAGATATAGGTATTAAGTTTATTTTACGGCGAGAAAAGGTGATAAAGAGGGGGACTACCAGCATGAGGGGTGAAAAGAATACAGGTAAAGCTGAAGACAGAAAATTAATTGTCTCGGCTCCGTTATTTGTTGCTTAATATCCAAAGGATAATAATTATAATCAGTATCTCTCTACGGGGGTGAACAACAGACAGTGTCTTTGTTTAATAGATCGATCAAATGCAATATAATGAAGCACATATTCTAAATGTTTTCAATTTCTTTTCAACTACTCACCCTTATCTGTCCTATACACGACCGATGCCCTATCCATATGGCGAGGAAAGTTCAAAAATGGTTTACTGCTCATGATTATTTGCAGGTGATAGATTTGTCTATTTAAGACTGCGATATGAACCCTATAGAAAATGTATGAGGTTCTATCGTTAACACGTGGGAGCCAGAACGACAGAGAACCACAGCAGATTTGCTACGTCACACCAGAACACAGTGGGAGATTTTTCGGGGAAAACCATATATATTATACAGTGAGGAGGCATGGTGCCTCAATGCCCGAGCAACTGCAGGCTGTCATTGAGAAGGAGGGTGGTTGAACACGATACTAGCAACAAATTGATGAGTAATGAAATGAAATATGTAATCTACAGTATTTCAAGCCTTAATATCTTCATAGAAGTATATATAAATAGTGTATATACTGTATATCATCGTGGCTAAGGGTCTAAAGCAATACATATATCGGTGCTTATAATAATAATAAGAAAACAAAACAAACATTACACATGCTTAATGCAAACGTGAGGTCGAAGTATAAACTTCAGGTTATATTAAGTTAACAGAGTTATTATAATTGTATGACACCAACGTGTTCATCATTTACAGTGTGGTGCCTACAGACCCAGTTGGATTATGGGTTTGAATGCTTCGTGACGAGGACTTGTGGAGCTTTCACCTAAACTGACAAAGTCTTATAAACAATAAACAATAAATGTCTGATTTCAATTTTTCGCTATTTTAATTAGTAATAACAATAGTTGTGACACAATATCCTCTAAATGTTGTGATTGGTTCATTAACACTGGGCATCTGAATGGCTGGCCTAGATGTTGACCTCAGATAAATAAATAAAGGTAATAAATATATTCGTCATGTATAACGGATTGTATTTGCATACCAGATATCACTATTATTTCTATTCTGGTCGTGTTTGCGCATTAACAGATTATGCAGCAACACACAGAATGATGGTGGTGGTGGTAAGATGGAGAGTAAAGGAATGGTGGGATGGAGGGAGAGGAAACAGTGAATTGAATAAGGGAGGACGGGGTGAGGAAGAACAGATGGAGTAGTAATTGGGTAATTAACATCTTACACTATAACTATTATCCTTTGGTAACCAGTTACACAATAAACGTTTCTTAGAAAATGTCATGAATGATACAGGATAAAAATAAAGGATTTACTTGAAATGTAACTTAACACTGGGTAGGTGGTGCATCGCTTGATATATTAGTCATAAAAAACTGGTGTCGTGTTAATTATATTAGGTAAAATCTGGATTCATTTTAAATAATAAAGAATATCCCATGGAATACAGCATCAGAGTTGGATTTAGATTACAGAAGAAAACATTTAACTACTTGATCCAATAATTCTCTTCATCTCGATCACTGGTGAAGCTTTACCCCCCTCTCCCCAACCCAACCCCTCCTCTCCTACCACCTTCAAGTGAGTGGTTCACATCCATGATCACAAGTGGTTCGGGATTCAAATTTCTGGATGGCTCAACATTGGTAACGCTAACCCCCCTATATAACTCCGCCCACATTTCTCCCCTCCCCCCTCCACCTGTCAGTGATACCATATCCGTTGAGGCCCACACCAAGGCAAGGGTGGAAGAAGTGTGGACCATTGATCAGTCCGGAGCTGTACCTGCACCCCACCACTGTTCAAACTCTGTCTGTCATATTCGTCACCGTTGATTACAAAGAACTTGGTTTTCTTCTCATTGATTATCATTCCACTTTCTTTACAAAATTCCGAAACAGTAGCTAGCTTTTTCAAACACATTTCTTGGGAGGTGGCAAGTACTACAGCATCATCCATTAGTAATAAAACATGTAAGCTACCCAAGAAACCATCTCTGTCTATAGTTCTTTTTAGCATTTGTACCATTTTATCTATATATATTACAAATAATAAGCCACTTGTTGGAGCCCCTTGGCGGACACCCACAGTAGCATCTATTATTGCAGATCTTAACATGTTTTTAGTACAAGTGTACATTGCTTTTATGACATGTAACATCACTTTCCCACATCCTAATTCTTTTAATCTCTCAATTAATTTATCTCTAGGAACTCTATCATAAGCTTTACTAAAATCGATGAAAAGTACATACAATTTCCTTTTTTTATACTTAGCATAATCACAAAGTAATCTTAAGTATACCACGTGTTCCAAACACCCTCTGCCTTTTTGAGCGCCTGCTTGACATTTATCGATGATAAACCAAAGTGTGAGTCTGTTCAATATCAGTGTATCAAAAACCTTAGCTAATGCGTCCATTATACTTCTTCCCCTATAATTCCCACATATCATCTTATTACCTGACTTAAACAGTACTGTGAGCTTACTGTAACACCATGCTTGGGGGTACAACGCTTTGGTAAGTATGATATTGAATATTGTCAGGAAAAACATAAGCCAAGATGCTGGCAACATTCTGAATACACCAGGACATATTCGACAGTAACTCCTGTTCACATTCATATTACAATTTACCTGACTCAGTTCCTCACACGTGAAAGGGTCATTAGTATTGGTATATAAGGTGCTGCACTAACATCACAACTGGTAATTGTATTTGCGTGTTCAGGATTTAAAAAAAAATCAAGATGTTCCTTGAATTGAGCTTCCTTGGGTCTGTCATCCATATTTTGATCAAAATTGCATTTCCAATTGATAGATTTCCATATCATTTTCATGTCGTTGGTTTCCAATATTCTCCTCCATCTTGGTTCCAGGGAGTCCCAAGCGTTGTTCGCAGTAACTTGTTGTCGGTTGGTTACTCTGGTAGTATGAACAGCGGCAGCAGTAGCAGCCGCCGCAGCCCTGATGATGCGGTAACCCTCAGTTACCGCTGCCTCCACATCACATACTTCGCTGTTTTCTGCCATTATCGGAGTTGATGTCTCTTGTAGTTCTGTTGTCAGCACGTCTGGGTCCACAGTCTTATACTGCATGCTCTTGGGTAGTGAAGGTTGTATATTTTCTACATACTGTGGTTCCTCCAGTGATGATGCCCTGTGCAGCAGCTCAGCAGGAGACACAGCCTGTCTTTCAGCGATGGCCACGGTGATACAAAGAGGAGCGTGGTCAGATCTTGGAATAGTTTGATCCACGTTGAGGTTTGTAATCATGTCAGCACATTCATTCTTTATAATGCATAAGTCGATCTCAGATATCCAGTGCTCACGTCTTCTGAATGATAAGTTCCTAATAAGTTCCCGTACACATACTGAAGCACAAAATCCAACACACACACAGAAACACACACACACACACACTTTCTCTCTCTCTCTCTCTCTCTCTCTCTCTCTCTCTCTCTCTCTCTCTCTCTCTCTCTCTCTCTCTCTCTTGTTGTAATGACCAATCCCTTTTTCCCTTAACAAAGGAGTGAGACTTGGCTAGAAAGTGCTTCGGGACCCTGTGAACTCAAGCAGTCGATGGTCTCTGGAGGCGATTTTTTTATGTGGACACCATCCTTGACACTCCCACTGACAGACCCGGTCAAGCCCCACTGGTCATATTAATTAATACAGATAATTGAGATAATACCAACAAAACAATTAGAATATGCCAATATCCTCCACCAATTCCCCAAAGGTTTTCTGCAAATAAAATAACACATCTGAAACAAAATGCATATAATATGATAGACACCTTCAAAATACATAAAATATCAAGTAATAATTAACCCTTACACTTCAATATTTCTTTGACAAAAGAGTCACTAGTGATTGCTCTTTCACTGCTGAAAAATACCAGAAAATTACATACAGTATATGATACTTCTTGCTTATGGAGACACGGTAATCCTACATAGAAAATAGAATAGTTAATAATCATAACCCTTGCAATTAAATCATGTCTTTGGCAACAAGATTAACTTCAGTTTACTCTTCACAGTTGCAAGATGCAATAAAATTACATATATGGTACTTCTTGGTTAGTTAGGACACATTGAGTATTCACTCATACTCCTAGTTAATGTCTATCACACTCACGAACACCCCAAGGTCCTATCGTAGTTAGGTCTGTTCCCTGGTCAGGTCAAACATCAGGTACCGTACTATACTGTCCTCTTCTCAGGCTGGGGACTGCTGGTAACATCACCAACTATCAGGGTTTCTCCAACACTGGCATCATCACACACCTCAGAATCTCTCCCACACTGGCATCATCACACACCTCAGAATCTCTCCCACACTGGCACCACTCTACAAGCATAACTAAATTATAACTAACTATTCTTTTACACAAGAAAATTAATACAAGCAAAATGGAATGTAATAATCACAGATCAATGCAAAGCATACATAAATTATACCTCCTCCCATGGTACATTAAATCATAAGGACTGCATAATAATTCTTCCTTCACATTTACCAAACACAAATAATATATCTCATATTCTAGGACCTCCCAATAGGTAATATAACACGTATCAAGACGATACGGTATTTTCACATATACACAACAGAATAATAAATCACACCCACTTGGGCAATATCACAATATATATTAAATCAAGAAAATAATAAATACTTCTCATAATTGCTATAAACACATGGTGTGGGGTTACCCTAGAGCAGTGGTTCCCAAACTTTTTCTGGTCGTTACCCACTTTTCATACATTATCCTTGTCCATTGCCCCCCCCCCCCCCAACCATAACCCGTTAACTGAATAATATGAACATCCTTGTTGATACGTAAGATTCAAGACCAGGTTATCATACAGAATACACAGCTTAGGAAGCCTTAGATTAGAATTATGTTAAGTTAAAATTATCTTGCTTCCCTAATACATCCCCATGTCTTGTTTTATGTCAAGAACACAGAATTATATATAAAAAAGGACGTATTACTCATGTGTCTGGCAGCAAGGCATTTCACAAACCTGTACTGAACCTGTAAGTTGCCTCCACTGGCTACCTACCCGCTAAACTCCTTTGGTTTTATTTATGCATAGCCTCAGATTATGGCCCCCTACATTCTTCTATATGCCCCCCAGTTTGGGAACCACTGCCCTAGAGAGGGGCGTCCTATGGTCAGAGCCGGCTCTCCTCTTATGTCTTCCTCCTAAATACCAGAAAACGACACTTTACTGATTGTATCTGCACGTATTATTTAATCACCAATAATTTATCAAGACTACCCAACAATAATATTTCCTTAACTTACGTCAATTTGGAGAATTAACGGCCTGTGAGCAGGTCACCACACCGTTTACACTTGTTGCTATCAGGGAGAACGCTCCAGGCTAGAGACTCGCTCCACAATTACTCGTGAGTCGTGAGTTAACACTTAACATAAATTCTATTTTATTTTTCCTGCACTGTTAAAAATTTTCCCGTAAAATTACGGAGATTTTACTGGCAGCAACGGCTGCCAACTTTTCTCCGTAAAAATAACGGATGCCAGTAAAAACGAGTTACATTAATTTGTCCGTATATCTTACGGGTATCCGTAAACCTTTCTGTATAACTTTGTCCGTCATATATACGGGTATCCGTAAACCTTTCTGTATAACTTTGTCCGTCATATATACGGGTATCCGTAAACCTTTCTGTATAACTTTGTCCGTCATATATACGGGTATCCGTTAATTGCTTTACTTGAATTTTTCCGTGAAAATTACTGAGTATTGTTATTTAGACTATAAATCTCCGTTGAACCCCACCCTAAATAGTCACCTTAATCTGGTGACAGGATTTGATGTATGGTCGGCAGTACAGTGTCTGTCACCTATAGACTCCTCCAACAGACACTACACTACACACACAACACTCTACAGTACATGGACACACACTCTTTAGAATACTGGACTCTTACTTTGCATACAGGATTAAGAGTATAGGCCTAAAATATGGTAAATTTCATTTATTCCTTTAATGACACTGGCATAAAGTGCTTTTGAAAAACTTTTACAATATTTATATAAACACAAATTATCCTTTTTTCCCGCATACAAAACATTATGGATTTGCAATTCTAGTTAACAAGTGTTTGTGGCTCCTTAATAAGTAACTTTATCACAAACCATACAAGACATATGAAAAAAAAGTATTCACTCGAGTAATCAGAACATTAATCTTAAGCTTAACTACAATACAGCAAAAATAAATTCAGCAGGTATAAAAAATAAAAAGTATATACTAATTATATCCTTAACCAAACCTTAACACAATGCAGCAAAATTATAGGCAGCAGTATCAATGAGAAAAAAAAAAAAAAAATATATATATATATATATATATATATATATATACAGTGCTCCCCCCAAGTAGACGGGGGTTATGTACCAAGCAGGCACCGTGTACTTTGAAATCGTCTACTTGGAATTGATAAATAAAGGGAAAAAAATAGGTTCCGTACTGGCGATTCCAAAAACTATCCCTTCTTGACCATTATAATATGTACACTCAACCCCAGATTCTCTCTCTAGTGAATTAGTTCTAAACTTGAGCCAAAGGTATAGAAAATGTATGTTTTTAAAGGTTGTTCATTCTAAAAGGGTAGTTTAAAGCACGAGTGTAGTGAGTGAAGAGTGAGGGTGATAATTGACAAGTTCAGTTATCACCAATAATCCTTGAGTTTCTACTCATACAAATATATTTCCTTAGTATATATTCATTATTCTTTGTCAATTTCTCTTACAATCACTTGCACTTTTCACCATATCAAATGTCTGTACTGGGATATGTGCTGAAAGTATGAGAAGTTGTTCACTATAAAGGGGTTGGCTTATCGCGAGTGTATCAAGCGAGCGTGAGGGTGAAAAGTTGTTCACTATAAAGGGGTTAGGCTTATTGCGAGTGTAACAAGCAAGTGCGAGGGTGAAAAGTTATTCACTATAAAGGGGTTGGCTTATTGCGAGTGTAACAAGCGAGTGTGAGGGTGAAAAGTTGTTCACTATAATGGGGTTAGGCTTATTGCGAGTGTATCGAGGGAGCGGAAGGGTGAAAGTGGAATGCTCAGTTTAGTTACCACCAAAACTCATTGAATTTTCAATCGTGCACACACATTCCTTAGTTTGTATTTATTAATATGGGCAATTTTCTCTCAAAATCACTTCCACTGAATATCGACTTGCGCATAGGTACGCCTACTTTTGAAAAATCGTATATATATATATACACTAGAGTTATCATATCCTTAAGCAAACCTTAATCATAAGCTTAACTACTGTACAATACATCAAAAATATAACTAATTCCTCAAATATTTAAGCTTATCAAGTAACTATCACAAAGACATATGGAGTATCAATGAAAAAATAACAAGTATATACGCAACTAAAGTAATCTCCATGAAACAATTAGTTACAATATTTGTTCAACACACTCACCTTGCCTTTTGTATTAGATTAGATTAGGATTGATAAATTGATGGTGGCTCAACAGCCAGGGTCATATAGAGAAAGTGAGAGGTGGGACAGCAAGCACAAAGGAAAGGAGGGATAGGTGAAGAATTGAAAGGATTCGGCTAGGCAACGAAAGGTCGCCAAAATCACTTGAGTACTGCCTACAATACATTTTTGCAGAGTGCCTTTCTTAATCTACCCTCGCCACTGAAGGTCTGCAAATGTATTAATTAGGCCAAGGACCTTGGGGTGCACTGGTGTGTGATGTGCACGATTTTTCTTCTTTTCCGCTTTTCTTCCCTTGTCAGGGTTGATGCCAACAAAACACCTGCAATGCAAACATTTAGTATTACATTATAATGCAGTTGTGATTCTTTCACCATCAACAAATCTGAAAGAGAACACAAACTCAATCTTTCAGCACAATAAGTTTGACCATATAATCATAACTCCCATAGTAAACACTCTCTCTGAAACCAAAGTCCTCAAAATCAAGGATCACCTTGATATGAGAGGCACACAAACACTTGCTGCAGCCTCCACAAACCCACACCATCCACTACACTACATGGCACAACACCCACACATGCCAAGGAACATCAAAACAACACTCAGTACACGATACCATACACAAATACTATCATCTCTTACACCCTGCCCACCCCAAACCAATCTCCAAAAACACATCCATACTCAAATCACTCATCAGTCCATCCAAACACTCAAAAACAACACTCAGCTGCATGCACGACCTCCTGACATCCACCCATCCGAATCCTCCCTTCCCCGTGAGGACAGAGTCCACCTGGCCAGGCTGCGGTGTGGCCACCACCCGGCCCTTCTGTCATACCAGAAGAGGCTGGATGGAGCCATTGCGGATGCCTGTCCGGGATGCAACACAGCACCCCATTCTATTAAACACATTATTGAAGACTGCAACGCACACAACCACACTCGCCAACAACACAACATACACTCTCTGAGGGCACTGTGGGAAAGCCCGGTTCAGGCCATGACCTTCCTCAGGAGCTCGGGGCTGCTCGGCCAGACAGCTTGAGGAACTTCAACAACAACAACACTCTCTCTGACACTTCACTCCGACTAATCCATTCCCTCTTTCATTTATTTTCTTGGCCTTCCCCTTATCATGTCTCTTAGAACAAGATTTTCTACTTTTATATCACTATATATTATAGAATATAGGAAATAAATGCAATGCAAAATTACTACAGCAATACACAGGTGCATAAAACTGAAAAACAGCCACTGTTTAGTGCTGACTCTGCATTCTTCATGTAAAATATGCTTTTTAAATGCCCCTTTACACATACATACCTCTGAATAAACTCAAGTGTGGCATCAGCATCTTTTGGATAACAAATACCGAATATGTAATAAGATGCAAACATCATCAGTAAGCCAACTGTAAAGTTTGGTATGCTGTTGTTGACAATGATACCATCAATGGCAAGCATGTATCTGTCTGCCATCAGGAGTGTCTCACCTGAAATTGACATTAGCTATTAGAGCAACCAATTTAACCAGAGACACACATTACAATATCTGTCACTTCTTGGCTAACCTAGATATTTTAGTCATATCCCACAGTGGAGGGATAAAAATTGTTCAGAGATTCATCTCATACCTTTAGAATTGTTTGCAAGTCAGTTTAGTAAATATAACTTTAAAGTCAATATTTTCCAATAGCAAAATTGTAATGCATACAACTGGATGTGTGACTCATTCCATACCTAATATTCTAAAAAAGAAATATCTTCACTTTTTCAATACATTTACACCTTCACATCACACACAGTAGCAAGGTTGGCCACTCCTGTTACTCAACAACAAAACTTGGGCCTCACCACATCATTTGCACAATTCTGAAAACACACAGAGAGAAAACATATTTTTCCCTTACCTACAACAACCAAGCATGGAGTCTTCTGAAACTGACTCTCCACATCATCATCTGTCAGTGTTGGCTGAAAACAGTAAATAAACAAAAATTACTCGTACTGTAATACCAATTTCCTAAACATGTAACAGACATATGACATATAATCTACTGCACATCATACAATACAAACAGTAGACAACTCACACAAACATGTAGTCCAGGACAGACAGACAGACACATGGTACCAGCTTAACAGCCCACCTGTAACAAACATAGTTACACATTAAGTAATGTATTCAGATTTCAGTCTGTGGGTTGTTTAAAGTATTACCCTAATATAATGTGTTACAATTATAACATTATGACAAGTTGGATTACAGGCATCAATACTGTACTTGACAGTCAGACTCAGAACATACCTCCACTAGTTGATAAACAGACTTCTCATTTTCCTTGAAGTGAGAGATCACACTGGCAATTATGGCTGGTATTTCTGAACTCCTGTTTTTTAATATAATTTTTGCCTCCAGGAGATTTTCATAAGTCTGTCTTATTTTTCTGTTTGGTTCTTCTTTCATCCAGTTAATTATATGTTTCATATTCATAGCCAAGTTTTCTTCAGTTTGCTCTTGAATTTGAATTCCAGTTAGTATACCAAAATGAGTGAACATACCACTAGGTTGAAAAAGGAAAGGCCACTCTCTCTGAAGAATGGGCATACTTGTTTCATTTACTATTATCTCTTTTCGTTGTAAATTGTAAGTTTCTTTAATTAAACTTTCCACTTCCTCAGAGGCACTGCACAGATATTTTTCTTGTAACAGGGTTTTCTTTTCTTGTTGTGTTGCTTCAGATTCTCCACTGGAGTAGGTACATGGTAGGTAGTTAATACATCCGTATGAATCACGTACCGGTGGATTTTCTTTCCCTGTTAGGCCTGCTTCACTATTTTCATTTCCATCACCATCTCGTTTACATTTCTGTTGCGCTGCATTAGAGTTTCTGTTAATATTTTCAAATCTACAAATCAACTGTTTCAGTAGACTATCAAAACCAGATCCAACTACAAGACCCTCAATATCATCTTTGAAACTCATTGGGTATCGTTTCACGATCTTTTGGGCAATACAAGTGAGGGATTTCTTACCAGGATTCAAAGTTATGTTAGCTATGTCTGCAGCTATAATTCTGATCATTTCCCTACGAGCTTTTGGACTGGGTCGCAAGCCCTTTTCTAGTTTGGCCAATACATCCCGCTTTGAGAGTTTTGTCCAAGGCACTTCATAGTCTTCAGCCCAATTAGGGCTAACATTTGTGAATACACAAACTCCTTGTGGTGATGCAGTATCTGTGGGGTTCAACTGTCTCTCATCTTGTCTTGGAGCAGAAGTTGATGGCTGATGTTCAGTCTTTTCTGAAATTAATAGTTCCTTTATTATCACCAATATAAATAGTCACTCTGACGTTAGGAAAATTGCATAGTATTAAGTTAAGTAAACAATATTCTTACTGCACTGGTCTGTCTATCAATATACCACTGCCTTTTCCCCCCTTACAACGGAGGTGACTCCTGGCAGTCCCATAAAGCAACCTTGGAACCACTACTCCTTCATACAATCTTCTTTTCACTCTCATTTCCATCTGCTTTGTTTATTTTTTTCTTGTTTTTTCTTTTTGTCCACCTTCAGTGCATCGTCTGCTCTGTCTCACTTCCACCATCTGAAGCAGTATCAGTCCCAAGATGCTTAAGGGGGTAATTATTTTTTGTTACAGTGGAGTGCTATGATTCCTCCAAACTATGCCAGGAAACAGAACCAGAAGAACAAAAATAATGGTGTTCTGTTGCTTGAAATAGTTTGGAAGACTCAGTTGCTCCACATTTACCAACACAAAACTTCCCCCTTAACACTCTCCACTTCTAACTGCTCACCATTCAGTACAATATTCCTCTACTAACTCCTCATATACACCTCAATACCTCCTGTGAGAGTCCTTCCCACTCAACAACCCCTTCTCACTGCAAGGCCCATATGTACTAAAATACACCAACATATCCTTCCCAAACTTCAATTTTACCCATGTAAACCTCAACTCCACTCCACAACGCACAGTACCACAAATATCCCGTAGTACAATGCAGTCATTATATATACTGTATTATAATCAACCTACCTCTTTTTAAATGATCCAGATATTTTCTACGTTGTATGGGTTTTAACATTGGAAGATCATCATATTCTATAAATTTGAAGTCCTCAGGCACTTTTACCCCTACTTCCTTAACTAGATGATTAACCACTTCATTTAGAAGGGCTGAGTCAAGGTCTGGCAGGACTGCCAGTAAGCTCTTCTTTATTTCTTCCATTGCTGGAATCCAAGAAAGTAAGATTAAAGATTTTTAATAAACTAAATCTACTAAAATAAATTATAGCTCTTACTATGAAGTAAACTTTCATCTGCCTTTCAATTAATGGTGGGCTACAGTATTACTGTAAACCCTCATATACTCTTACAGAAAATAAATTCCAAGGAATTTTTATCTATTAATGTAATGAGGTGACTCTCAAAATTATAAAAAACCTCTTATAGCTGCCCACTCATCACATACAAAGATTATGATACTCCTGCCAGGGCAAGAACACATCCACTTACATAAACAGTTTCATACAAAAACACAGAGAATGGTCTTTCATCTGCTGACACTACAGTATAGGAAAAGAAAAAGCAGTACAATAACTAGTACTGTACTCTATATCGTGTAATATTATAACTACATTTTGGGATATGAAATCTATTGGTAACTACAGTACAGTACTGTTCTTCTAAACTGGAGTGATAATTAAGTTATAGATGATTATACCAGTTGGCATAGCCTATCTATGGATATACCAGTATCATCATCTTAAGTACTGCATCTATGCTCCTTACCACTACCATACAGTAAAAGTATAGAAAAAATGAATGCACTATCCATGGAAGATTTACTAATCATAATGGATATTCATGCTCAGATGCAAAATCATGCAACAGAAACAGAAACAGAAAAGGAGGATTAGGCCTAGTTTTCCAAGGCCAAACTTTCATCAACCTTACCATGCAAGTTTTATTTGTATTACTGTATAGTATGGTAAAGCAACATACATTAAATTTATGACACTGCATGTTTTAGTGGAATCATTAAGGATTTCCCTATTTTGTAGGCACTTAAAGGATAATAATCTCTTAACATGGATAATTCGACACATTTGTAACCATTGGTGACTGACATAGACAATACCTGTAATATATATACATGTAAATTCTCACACAGTGTAGCTTCATGTTCCTTCACCAAGAAGTAAACTTTGTTTAGTTGTGTAATGATCACAAACTCAATTTCACCAAATAAGAGGCCATGCTCACTTTTTCCTATTATTACAAAGTTTCCTTTTCTGTATACAGTACCTTTACAGCTCATTTCTGCACTGATTTCTGAATCTGCAGAAATCTGAAGTAACTGGATAGCAGACTGGATTGCCTGACTATAGGTACTTAATGAAATTGGCATACTGGTTTTGACACTGATATCATCCTGAAAGAATGAGTTGGCCTGTTTATAGGCCTGCAGAAGTTGATGCTTCTCAGCCAGAGTCTTGCAGACATTAATGAAGTTTTGAGAATACTTTATACACCGTTTAAAGAAAGAATGCTTGCTTTCAAACCGCAAAGTCCATACACGGATCAAAGGTCCATACTCTAAAATTATTCTAGGGTAATGTTTTAAATAATGATGCTTTGGCTTCAGCCGTTCATTAGGAAAATTACATTTTCTGTCTTCAAGGTATTCATCAATTAGTGTGGATAAGTAAGCTATGTCTGCCTCTTTAATCTCAGGCGCACAAATTAATTCTGCAATATCTCGTAGCAATAAAAACATAAGCCAGTGTGGATCTCTTGCATTACGTATTCTATCGTGCATGATAATAGGCAGTAGTCTAATAAAATTCCAGTTTTGTATTGCTTGGCCCCCTAATTTTTCTCCATTTAAAGCAAGAAGACATGGTTTGGAGCAGGCATCAGATCCTAAGTAGTGAAATGTGTTTAATCTATGATTTAGTTCTTTAATGGTAAACCAATGTTTCACAGTCATCAAGTGCTTAAGAATCAGTGCAACATCATTTGATCCTAGGCCCTCAAAAATGTCATGAGCTAAACATGGAGGCAGCCCTGAATCAGCAACATGATAATACTTCAAGGAATTGAACACAGAATCAAACTTTATTCCATGAACACTATTCAGTGAATTATTACCAGAAAGAATTGAAAGGGCCTCATTGTAATTACCTGCATTTCTTTTTGAGCTTACTTTCAATGGATCTTGGTGAAATTCTTCTGTGGTAACTTTACAGTAACGGCAGAAATACTGAACTGTACTGAAGTTTTCATTGAACCCACCTATACCATGTGCACCCAAGTTATCACCAGTAATAAAACATACTGAGCCCTTTACATGTTCATTGTGTACCAGGATTCCATTTCTTTCCAGTTCTTTCAGATCTCCGACTAGTTTTCCAAAAACTTTGTATTGCCCAAATTCTCTTAAATCAATTTCTTTACAGAGCATTACCAATAATGTATTGTCCACAACTGAGCGGTGATATGGTCTAAAATTTGCAAGTGTCATGTACACACCTAAGACTTTGTGCTTTTTTTTACCAGATCCAAGGGGATTACATACTTCAAATGCATCCTGATACAATATTATCTTTATGGCATTAGCATTTTCATTGAATAGGGCATTGTTCTTAATTGCTGATCCATCAGTACAATCACTGAACTTAGATTCAGAAGCAGCATTAGTGGATTGTTTCTCAGACCCCTCTGTAATTTTGAATTCTCTCCATACTGAAGCATCTTTAAGCAGAGATGTAAGTGTGTCTTTAATAGGGATGTACTGATATGTACAGTCTTTGTTATGCCTATTTTTCCCTATGAAAATTGACTGAGGTTGAACATGTCTAAAATGCTCCTTGAAATACATAGTACGACAATATTCTGACCGCAGTGACCCATTGTTGCATTCTAAAAACAAATCTGAATTCTTGATGCTGATTGTTATTTCAATAATTTTCTCCTCCTGAATGTCTAAGTCCTTTAAGGAACTCTTAAGCCTGAGAGACACTGCAAAGGAATGAATGCTTTGGAACTCATCTGCAATGTTTTGAATAACAGAAACCGGTAACAAATGCTTTGACTGTAATTTTAGATAAAAAAGGGCTATCTTTCTCTCAAATAAATCTTTTTCATCAGTTACAATTTCCTGGTTGTCATCATCATCCAAGTCAATAGCAGGCATTTCATTTGGCAATACACTACCAATACTGTTATCATCAGCACAGTTCTCTGTTTGACAACTTGAGCCATTACCAAACGTTACACCATTACTTGTCTGCATATCATGCATATTATGACACCTACTTATGTGGGAAGAAAAGGAAGATTTTACTTTAAATGATTTGGAACAGTTCTCGAAGGGACATTTAACTGTTACACCATCTTGCAAATGCTGCCTTAAGTGTTTAAGTAATTCTCTGTAACCATTGCATACTTGCGCACATAATGGTATCTCACATTTCAATTATTTATCTGGCACAATTAATAACTGATTAACTTCATGGCTTTTACATTGATGATTTCTATATAAGTGAGCCTTTAAACCAGTGTAAGAGTAAAATTTTCTAAAACATATCTCTACTGGGCATTTATAGACCACCTTATATTCAGTAGAATGTAACGTACAGTGGTTAACATAGGCTTTTACTGATCTAGAAACATGACTGCATAATGCACATGATACTTTGAGTCCATATTGACAGGACTTTTGTCTCTTACTGTGTGTGTGTGTTTGTGATTAGTATAGACCTAACTTTAAACTGACTGTTTAAAGTCGGCCACAGGGATTATTATGAGACGTAAGACAGGAAGAATGTAGGACTGACTCGGGTCCAAAAGAGCGCTAAAACCCTTGAAAGGCCTTGTTTCGGACTATAATGTCTAATCACCAATGGTTATACTTATGTAACATTACGTTATGATAATACCTACAAGATAGGGAAAACTCATCCACTATACATACAATGGGTGAAGGCCTTCGGAAGTTATGTGCAGCTGTGCTGGGAGAATAAAGTAATCAGCCAGGCTTGAGTCACTAAATTCAAAAGTAATTAGTTGAGGACGCAAGCTGCAGGAAAAAGTGCGGGAAACAGGGATGGAAATTCTCGAATCTGGGGTTATCGTACAACGGTGCCTAAATTATCGTATTCTTGCTAAGATTATTTTACAAATATATATTTTGCAAACCCTAAGCACCATTTCTGTCATTTAGTGTAAAATACCATTACTATACTTTAATTATATTACATGGTATATACATATACTGTACACACATCTTGTTTTTGTAAGTATTCCCCTCACTCAAGATACCTGTGTTTAATCTTATCATACTCTATCTTCCACCGTCTTCTGCAAATCTTCCCATACCTTATTTCGTATTTTATTCACTCTTAGCCTATCTTTAGTTGTAATTCATAATACATGCATTTTCAATATAGGCAAAATTATCCTATTTCAGAGAGTACTATCGTACATCGTGTACTTAATACAACCAAACAAAAACAAACAGACGAAGTGCACTATGCGTGGTGTGCGAAGCGAAACTTATGAACATGTATACAAACATAAATTTTAAAGTGTACTCACCATTTACGTTCTATTGTCTTCATAGCAGCTTATTTCTGTGATATAACTTGCTCAGAATCACAGAAGACACGTCTATGGTAGAATCCGCATGTCGATAATAATAGACAACACTGGCAACTTGCCGAGCAAACGTTGCCACAAACTGCTATACATTGTAATTAAAGCATAATATTAAATGTAGCATTTACGTAGTTTTTGCACAATTTCTTTACCTATACTCATGTGTAGCATACAAAATGACACAATTCTGACAATATATAAAGAGCAAAATATTGATCTAATGATTATTGAATGAAAAAAAATAGTGCATAATGCTGTCCCTGTTCTACGGAGCACAACCTTCAAACTGCTTTACATTTAAGGATCCGTAAAATAACGGGATAATATCCGTAATATTACATAAATTTTTCAGTGATCTCCGTAACAAATACGGATAAAAACCAGTAAATTGTACATGACATTCATTCTCCGTACAAATATGGATTAAAGACAGCAAATTACATTAGCAGCATATTCTCCGTTCAGAAAAACGGACATTGTTATGTAAAAAAACGGTTTTTTCTAACAGTGTGCAGAACAATTTCAGTAATATGCCCTTTCCTTTACAAACCCATCTTCTAAATTTACTTACTCGATCTATTACTTTGTAACTCCTCCTCAACTACCTTATACAATGAATAAGTTATGCAATAATACAATTCCAGAGCCGTACGATATCTTACACCGACGCTATCCTTCAATGGCTTACTCGTCAACTAACGCATTATTAACGCTTAAATCAACCCGCACACACACCAATATAGAATTAACAATAACAAAACATACTACTAATAATATTAATAATAAAAACAATACCACATTTCCATGTACAACACCACATGTACATGTATTTTGCCTCATGAAATCTTATACAACTAATAAGGAAAGAAAACATAGTAAGATATGAAAAAAAATAGGATTATGGACATGACTCCCTTCAACACAAATTACCTACAGTTACATATTCCCCCTCCAAACACCGATTTTTTGGGCTACAATATAAAAAAATACATATCCTGGCACTACATCGTCCACCTCAGCAAAGTTTTATCACCTACTTTATCATTCCTTCTTCTCTCCTTCCTTTTCCTCCTTCTCTCTTTCCTTTTCCCTCTTCCCTCCTTTATTTTGCCTCTCCCTCCTTCATTTTCTTTCTTCTTCCCTTTCTTCCTCCCTTATTCCTGCCTACCTTCCTTCCTCTTTTTTCTCCTTCTCTGTTTCCTTCTTCCATAGTTTCCCTTTTCCTTCCTTCATTCCTCTTCCTTTATTATTACTTTCTTCTCCTCGTTTCATTCCTTCTCCCCCCTCCAACGGGAACCGCTTTGACGTGGTGGGGGGCTTGTGTGTCTCGGAGACCTGGCGAACTGGATTAGAGGGGGCTCCGGCCCCTGCTCTGCCCCGATTTCGGGGAGAGAGGGTTTCCCATGCTAGGAAGGTCGCTAGTGAGAGACCAGACTAATTGGTTCCCATCTTTCAGTTCTTCAACTGTCCCTCTTTTCTTTTTATTTCCTTCCTGCTTGCTGTCACACCTCTATCACCTTTTTCTGGCGCTATAGGACTTCAATGTTTAATCTCTCAAACTGTCTGTGTCCATCTCATCTCTCTCTATCTGTCTTTCTTTCTCTCTCTTGGTCGTGTGGAGAAATAGGGTGCGATATGTGTATGTGTGTGTGTGTGCGCACATCATAGCATGTGCGTGCGTGTGTGTGTACTTATCATAATATATATATATATATATATATATATATATATATATATATATATATATATATATATATATATATATATATATATATATATATATATATATATATATATATATATATGTGTGTGTGTGTGTGTGTACAGTATGCAGTATAATAATACAGTATGTCTGTGGTGTTCGTTCACAAACAGACAAACATGAGTAAAAACAACAACCTCCTCCCACCCTAAATGAATGTACATACAGAACACGAGTGAAAACATCAATTAACTTTCTGAACGACTAACGCGTGTCACTGAAGCTGTATGTATATATGTATGTATGTATGTATGTATGTATGTAAGATTTAATATTACCATGTTGGGATTATTATTGTGAATGTAGACAAGATAGAAGGAAGATCCATTCAGTACTCTACAAACATCAACATTAATCAATCTGATAATAATAATAATAATAATAATAATAATAATAATAATTGGACTGAATACCCGTAAGTGTGATTCAATAGTCAATTCTAATGCAGTTGTTCGAATGTTGTAAATAAGTTAGAAAAAAAAAAATGAATTGGAGTTGTTCAAATATTGCCTTGCACGAAACACCACTTTTAGTGAAGGAGTTTGTTTGTTTCGTGTCATGGTCAGGGGGAATGAGGAGCCACCATGTTTGTTTCGTGGCATGGTCAGGGGGAATGAGGAGCCACCATGTTTGTTTCGTGGCATGGTCAGGGGGAATGAGGAGCCACCATGTTTGTTTCGTGGCATGGTCAGGGGGAATGAGGAGCCACCATGTTTGTTTCGTGGCATGGTCAGGGGGAATGAGGAGCCACCATGTTTGTTTCGTGTCATGGTCAGGGGGAATGAGGAGCCACCATGTTTGTTTCGAGGCATGGTCAGGGGGAATGAGGAGCCACCATGTTTGTTTCGTGGCATGGTCAGGGGGAATGAGGAGCCACCATGTTTGTTTCGTGGCATGGTCAGGGGGAATGAGGAGCCACCATGTTTGTTTCGTGGCATGGTCAGGGGGAATGAGGAGCCACCATGTTTGTTTCGTGGCATGGTCAGGGGGAATGAGGAGCCACCATGTTTGTTTCGTGGTATGGTCAGGGGGAATGAGGAGCCACCATGTTTGTTTCGTGGCATGGTCAGGGGTAAATAATGAGAAGCCACCCATTATTACACACGTTCACATGGTCCTTAATTAATTAATTAATTCTACAACTCTCATTCCTCTCTCCATGGTTCTCCCTCCTCTTCTCTTTCTATTTCCTCTTTCGACTTTTTAACTCTCGCTCCTCTTGTACGGTGGTACACACAGGTGATTAAGCCAGGTAGAAGGCAAAAGGGTCAAATACTTACATCGGCTGATACTATCACTCTGAGTCACTGGTCAACCCGGGGGATACGAGACTGGACACAAACACCTGGCCTACCACCCAAGAAGCTACTCACACACACACACTCACACACACACAAAAAAAAAAAAAAAAAAAAAAAAAAACATACTTGTTTCTGACCATATGACCATTAGATGACCTACCTGTATCCCTCTATAGGACATTAAGTTTCCCTATCTTATTTTCATCTCTACCTGAGTACTGAGGTCACGAAACTGTCATTAACCTTTTCTGACCATCTTGACCCCTTGCTCACCAAGAGTAAGAGAAGGAAGAGAATAAGAGAAAGTAAAAGAGGGAGAGAGTAAGAGAAAAGGGGTGGAGCTTGAGTTGAACTAGAATAACCTTTGACCCTCCAAATGGGTAATACTGTATCCTAACAGTACTGGCATCTAAGCAGTACCGAATAAATATATACTGACATAGGATAGCCTTAGATAGGGACTCAAGATCGAAACATACAAGAGACATCACTCTGCTCCTGTTAAAACACAAGACAAGATAGAGCACAAAACTCTTTTAATATTATTTAATAAAGTAAGTGTAATTGTACTTACTGGAGTTTATTTACCACCTTGACTGAACACCCCACATCGCCGAAGCTTGCTACCAACAAACAACAACAACAACAAGGTATTGTAACAGATTAATCGAATAAATCAAATTCAGGACTGGTACACTTTCTTTCTATGTCCTCCTCTTCCCCTCCTTCCTTTTTCTCTTCTTTCTCTCCTTCTCTTCACTTTTCTTTCCTCTCCTTCTATTTCCTCTTCTTCTCTCCTTCTCTTTGCTCTTCTTCCTTTCCTTTTTTTTATTTTTTTTATTTACATAGTTTACAAATACGAAATAAACATTATGTACCAGTCCTGTTAGGCTTTAACTCGTTCAAGCTCTGGTAACTTATTTGTATTTGCTTCTTGGGACTTGTAGTATTGTTATTATTATTAGTTAAGTAGCGTAGACGTGGGTGTTTTCTAAGGTAATTGACTTCACAGTTGTAACATGGAAAGTTCATTTATTTACACTTATATCTCTATACACACACAGACAGGGAATGATATTGATGTGCTTCTTTCTGATAGAGTAGTGTGTCTCTCTTGGCGAGACAATTATGTAATAGCCCTAAGGGAGCAAGTTTAAGAATCCTACCTATTAGGTAAGTGTCACTGTTTATATACAATTTCACTTGAGTTGTCAGTTGTCTTTAGATACAATTATTACTGTGTGTTGTCATGCTTACGTGGCCAGATGCCACGTGGGTCATATGGCTGGACAAGCCACGTGTCTCAGTCATGGGGTATAGTCACCGTGGTCTTAGTCCTACCTATTCTGCTACACTAATCAGTTTATATTATCTGTGGATTGGGCCTATCTCCTTGTGACCATTCCTTGTATATTTGACTTACTCTTACTCTCTCTCCCTACTCTCCTTTCTACTCTCTTTCTCTATTCTCTCCCTACTCTCACATGGGTAGCACTGTGACTCACACTGCTTATTACTAATATCTGCCCTCTCTGCTTATCTTCTTAGGCAGGCAGTCTGTTTACCTGTGTATTATCTTATGATTGTGGCATACAGCACTTGCCTTATTGTGTACAATGCTCTGCTCTCGCTACCTTAATCTATCTGTCCTCAGATAACCTTGATTGTGGAAACAAACATACAATGTAGGTTGGGTACACAATAACTAACATCATATACTTAAAATGAACATCAAAACATGAATAAAATACACTGGTACGTACAGCTCCGGACTGATCAATGGTCCACACTTCTTCCACCCTTGCCTTGGTGTGGGCCTCAACGGATATGGTATCACTGACAGGTGGAGGGGGGAGGGGAGAAATGTGGGCGGAGTTATATAGGGGGGTAGCGTTACCAATGTTGTGCCATCCAGAAATTTGAATCCCGAACCACTTGTGATCATGGATGTGAACCACTCACTTGAAGGTGGTAGGAGAGGAGGGGTTGGGTTGGGGAGAGGGGGGTAAAGCTTCACCAGTGATCGAGATGGAGAGAATTATTGGATCAAGTAGCTAAATGTTTTCTTCTGTAATCTAAATCCAACTCTGATGCTGCATTCCATGGGATATTCTTTATTATTTGAAATGAATCCAGATTTTACCTAATATAATTAACACGACACCAGTTTTTTATGACTAATATATCAAGCGATGCACCACCTACCCAGTGTTAAGTTACATTTCAAGTAAATCCTTTATTTTTATCCTGTATCATTTATGACATTTTCTAAGAAACGTCTATTGTGTAACTGGTTACCAAAGGATAATAGTTATAGTGTAAGATGTTAATTACCTAATAACTACTCCATCTGTTCTTCCTCACCCCGTCCTCCCTTATTCAATTCACTGTTTCCTCTCCCTCCATCCCAGCATTCCTTGCTCTCCATCTTACCACCACTACCATCATTCTGTGTGTTGCTGCATAATCTGTTAATGCGCAAACACGACCACAATAGAAATAAAAGTGATAAAAAATACTACAGAAGGCAAGGAAGGAAGGGGACGTGAGAGAGAGAGAAGACAGGTGAGAGGAGGTTGTGTGAGGTTGCCAGTTACTTGAAAAATATAGGTAGAAATTTATTTATTTTACGGCGAGAAGAGGTGATAAAGAGGGGGACTGCCAGCATGAGGGGTGAAAAGAATACAGGTAAAGCTGAAGACAGAAAATTAATTGTCTCAGCTCCGTTATTTGTTGCTTAATATCCAAAGGATAATAATTATAATCAGTATCTCTCTACGGGGGTGAACAATAGACAGTGTCTTTATTTAATAGATCGATCAATTGCAATATAATGAAGCACATATACTAAATGTTTTTAATTTCTTTTCAACTACTCACCCTTATCTGTCCTATACACGACCGATGCCCTATCCATATGGCGAGGAAAGTTCAAAAATGGTTTACTGCTCATGATTATTTGCAGGTGATAGATTTGTCTATTTAAGACTGCGATATGAACCCTATAGAAAATCTATGAGGTTCTATCGTTAACACGTGGGAGCCAGAACGACAGAGAACCACAGCAGATTTGTTACGTCACACCAGAACACAGTGGGAGATTTTTCGGGGAAAACCATATATATTATATAGTGAGGAGGCATGGTGCCTCAATGCCCGAGCGACTGCAGGCTGTCATTGAGAAGGAGGGTGGTTGAACACGATACTAGCAACAAATTGATGAGTAATAAAATGAAATATGTAATCTACAGTATTTCAAGCCTTAATATCTTCATAGAAGTGTATATAAATAGTGTATATACTGTATATCATCGTGGCTAAGGGTCTAAAGCAATACATATATCGGTGCTTATAATAATAATAAGAAAACAAAACAAACATTACACATGCTTAATGCAAACGTGAGGTCGAAGTATAAACTTCAGGTTATAATAAGTTAACAGTTATTATAATTGTGGTTATTATAATTACAGTGTGGTACCTACAGACCCAGTTGGATTATGGGTTTGAATGCTTCGTGACGAGGACTTGTGGAGATGTAAACAATAACCAATAAAAGTCTGATTTCAATTTTTCCCTGTTTTAATTAGTAATAACAATAGTTGTGACACAATATCCTCTAAATCTTGTGATTGGTTCACTATACTGGGCGTCTGAATGGCTGGCCTAGATGTTGACCTCAGATAAATAAATAAAGGTAATAAATATATTCGTCATATATAACGGATTGTATTTGCATACCAAATATCACTTTTATTTCTATTGTGGTCGTGTTTGCGCATTAACAGATTATGCAGCAACACACAGAATGATGGTAGTGGTGGTAAGATGGAGAGCAAGGAATGCTGGGATGGAGGGAGAGGAAACAGTGAATTGAATAAGGGAGGACGGGGTGAGGAAGAACAGATGGAGTAGTTATTGGGTAATTAACATCTTGCACTATAACTATTATCCTTTGGTAACCAGTTACACAATAAACGTTTCTTAGAAAATGTCATAAATGATACAGGATAAAAATAAAGGATTTACTTGAAATGTAACTTAACACTGGGTAGGTGGTGCATCGCTTGATATATTAGTCATAAAAAACTGGTGTCGTGTTAATTATATTAGGTAAAATCTGGATTCATTTCAAATAATAAAGAATATCCCATGGAATGCAGCATCAGAGTTGGATAATAATCCAATAATTCTCTCCATCTCGATCACTGGTGAAGCTTTACCCCCCTCTCCCCAACCCAACCCCTCCTCTCCTACCACCTTCAAGTGAGTGGTTCACATCCATGATCACAAGTGGTTCGGGATTCAAATTTCTGGATGGCTCAACATTGGTAACGCTACCCCCCCTATATAACTCCGCCCACATTTCTCCCCCCCCCCTCCACCTGTCAGTGATACCATATCCGTTGAGGCCCACACCAAGGCAAGGGTGGAAGAAGTGTGGACCATTGATCAGTCCGGAGCTGTACATAAAGAAATAATCTTAAAATTAATGTGTTGAGCTAGGTGCTTGTAGTTATGTGTATAAGCTAACCTATGCTAAAAATTCACACATTAATGAAGAGGCCTTGTTGCTATGTTGTGGCTGTGCAATAACAGCTAAATGTTAATTTTCCATAACAAGATAATTCAGTCTACATTGATAGAGTTCTCTTATACAATGCAAAATATGACAGTAGACTTTTTCTATATAAAAATGTTATAGTACCTGCCAGAAAGATGAGACATGGGATAATAAATATTTGTACCAAGTTTTATTTTCATCAATATATGGAGTAACCAACTGATATTAGAAGGATGTTTGATTCCCAGTTTCCTTGAATAACTTCCCAGCTTCACTTTTTTCTGAAACAACTGATAATAGGGAGATATTAAACAAGTCGATATTAAATGAAATATATTGAAAGGTGGAAGAGAGTGGGATATGTTGTCTAGTGATTATATATATATATATATATTTTTTTTTTTTTTCAATGTAACGATTCCCTTGAATTGTATTTATCTGAGTTTGCCTCTCTACAGTAGCTTTAATCCATGCCATGTGTAGGGTGAGTAGGGTAATATATTGTTAATAGTCTATCAGTAGTTAAGTATAGATAGTAGGAATAGAAATTTGATGATATAAGAGAGGTTTGATTAGTAATAGATATGAATTACATGCATATAGTGCCTGAATTGCTTCAAAGCAAGTGGAGATTTCGCATCCTTTGGAGGAATACTTGCCAATATTTATGCAAGACCAACATATAAATAAGGACATGCAACATGGTACTTGAGGAGTGTGTGTCATTGATGACATCATCACTAAGTATAATACTTCTTGGAGGAATTTTGAACATTAAAAGATTATTTCTATTTTCATTGGGAATTCTTGAAGTGCGTAGCTTGTGAATAATACTTTACCTTCTATGGGAATAATAATAAGTATATACTCTTGTATTAAAATACTACGCACGATTGTATAATAATATTTAAAATAGGTGGAAGAAAGATATTTTGGTAAGATAGTACTTCACACTGATTTTTCCTTTGCATGTTATAGTTATTCGAGTGATATTAAGTATGAGTTAATCTTATCTTACCCGCAGTAAATACTCTCCTAATAAATGGTTGTACGTTCTTTCAAAGTTCCTGTACTCGTAATACAGCTTCCTGCTTCCCGCAGAAATAAATAGAAGCCTACTAAGTATATGTGAATATTTTCTTTTATTGGTAAAGTAAAGCTCTATAATTCGTATTTAATATCTGTGCAATGCTTTTTACCTGTTACACTTACCACGATATGCAACAGTTTGTCTCATAATCCTTTATTTTATAGGATATATTTGTATACCACTATGTAAGCAGTACCAAATAATGTTCACGAAAATACACGTAAAAATTTCCCAACCACGCTCTGGGCTGTGGTGATGGCTCAAGCCATTATATATTTTTGTATAATAAGCGAACAATATTACCTTAGTCGCTGGATTCTATTTGTGTGATACCTGTCAAATAAACTAGTGTATCAGTAAATACTTGTAGCTGTAACCACTGCTCACTGGGATAAAATCTGTAAAGAGTAAGAAATAGTGATTATATCATTCGTCACCATTAGTTTATTTATTTTTCTTTTCTTTTCATCTGCTTGTTAATAAAATTGTATACGAGAGCTCTCGGATTGAAGACGTCATCTGTCTTGCGTTGTGTTCCTCGTCTGGTTCTGGAGCTGTTGAGAGTAGAGACAAAAATTATTATCCATATAGGTTGATTTGGGCCACATCTGTAAAAAGAATTATTATTATATTTCATAGAAAACCGATCGGATTTATGTTTGTAATTGATTATTTCATTATATAGTAAATAGTAGGGATAAATTTACTAAGAAGAGGAAATTGTTATGTTTCAGTGATATGGATTGGTTTTATTTTTGGATGGTTTTGCGCGCTTTACCAATCTCTTTATCCTGTTTACATATACAATATCATCCGCCTGGTAAAAATATTCTTTATTATAAGTTTATTACCTACTAAAGATATTACTGTGTGAAGTTTTTTTTTTTTTTTTTTTTAACTTCGATCGGGTACCCGTATTGTTTTATATATCACCTGGAGTGAACATTTGAGTTATTTGCTTTATTAGACCGGCGATTACGCATTTTATTCCTGCAAGCCAGTAAATTGCTTGTATAGGCGATTACGCATTTTGTTCCTGCAAGCCCGTAAATTGCTTGTGTAGGCGATTACGCATTATTTCCTTGCAAGCCCGTAAATTGCTTGTGTAGATTTCTTGTGTAGGCGATTACGCATCTTGTTCCTGCAAGCCCGTAAATTGCTTGTGTAGGCGATTACGCATTTTTTTCTTGCAAGCCCGTAAATTGCTTGTGTAGGCGATTACGCATTTTTTTCTTGCAAGCCCGTAAATTGCTTGTACATCATGATGAAATTGTTGAACTGCAACTCACTGTTGTTCAGCGAAGTTGTCCTTGTTGTAGCCTGGCTTCTGTGTGGCAATTGTTATCTCATATAATTATATGAAAGACGTTTCTTGTACGCCATATAGTATTTCCTGAGGAGGTTTTTTTTTTTTTTTTTCAACGTTTTGTAGTATTCCTAGACTGTCATCTTGATGCAGTCTTTCCATGTGGAGGGATTTCCATTGTTTCTGTGCCACCAAGTACTTGTAGTATTTTACGGTTTTGCCGTATTGTTAATCCATTAGCTGCTGGGAGATATGGGGAGATATGGTTATACAAACGTTTGCTTCAAATTAGTAGAAATTAGATATCTTTATAATATCGGGACATGTATATGGGCATAAAATAATTTGGGATTAAATATATGTACACGTATTATTTGCGGTTTTTATCATGTAGTGGTGCCGCCACTAAATATTTAGAAAATGGTTAACCATAGGTAATAGTTTATTTATGCCCTGATTTGTAATTGGTAAGGAAAGTAGAATTATTCCTACTATGTCTCCTGATTCGTCCAGGATTATATTCCTGTCATGGAGCATTGCATGTTTCGCACTGAGCGATATACTGTATATGTTTTATCATCTGCCCATAGTTTATGTTAATAGTATATTATATGGAGATTGTTTTAATATTCTCTCCCAGGATGTCCTGATGCATTTTGATAAAAGGGTAATTAACACTGAGGGAAGCATTATTTAATGTATCACTTTCATTGGTTTATAAGTCACTTTTACTAAGTTTTTGTAAAAATCTTATCATAAAGTGAAAAGTTATTTAAGTGACTGTAATTCTCGTCCATTATTTTCATCCTCAGAGTTAAATAATGTCTTAGTATATTTTAGCATAGGAATTGCTAATGTTTATGAATGTTTACCACGTCCATGAGTGACTTCGGAAGTAAATGACAAGATGATTGTTTAAGGGATTTGTTATTTTATCTAATCATCCTGGAAGGTAGTTAATATCAATATGTGAGAGAAATTCCTTAATGGTTCGATAATATTTGGCTAATTTTCCCGCTAAGGTTTGAGATTATAGTAAGCCAAGAATATATTAGTGAATCACGAGTATTTGTAAAGGATAGCCTAATACGATTTTCTAAAAGTACGAATTGCCCCTAACATTATTTGTTAATTGTTCCTGGTCCGTTACAGAGTAACGAGTTTGCTGTGCATTAATTATTCGTTATGCATAAGTACATACCTGACATAGAACTTAGCTATATCTTACTTAAGTACAGTGCCTAAGCTTACTGAAGAAGCATCTGTACACGTGATATTATTATTATTAAGGTAATGAATAAGATGGACATGCATGAATTGGAGCTGACATTAATTAACCTTTATAACTTTTCTGACTTCCATACACATCTGTCACTTTCCTGAGGAAATTATTTAGGGTGTCAGTTAAATAGGAAAATGTCTTTATTATGATTCTCTATATACGAACATAAAGTCAATAGTGATTTTACGTTAGTTGACTGTCATTGTTCGTATTTTATGCTTGTGTATGGAGCCCAGTGGTGGTTAATGTATAACCTATAATTATAATATCCTGGTAATATAATGAAACATATATATTTAAAGTTTGAGGCCTACCTAATGCAATGTCTATTTAACCTTCCTTATTGTTAAATATTGTGATTGTACCTTATTAGAAAAATAATCAAATTGCCTAGCTAAGCGATGACTACGTTATTAATAACACTAACACGAAAATTTAGCATATGCTTAAATGTTGATTGAGCATTACGTAACCCAAATGGTCTACGAATGTATTCATAATAACCATGGGACGTTTTAAATGTATTATTATATAATGCTACTTGCCAGTGTCCACTGAACAATTTTAATATGTTTTGTTTGAGCAATGTTAGAGAAAACATCCTTAAAGGAGGGAGGGGATATTTATATTTACTTGTAGCATTATATCTCTGTAAAGAAGTACTGGCTTAAATTCACCATATTGACTGTTAAAAGGGGGAGTTAGAATCTTAATAATACTTTCATCCAACATTTCATTTATCACTTATAACTTTCTGTGTAGTATAAGGTATGGTCGCCTATATGCTATGTTATTTATAAATAGGTTATTCCTAAAATTTTACCAGGTAGGGCAATCGCATTTTGATATATGGCTAGTATATTAATAAAATTATCACGATAAATTAGAAAATCTCGTCTCCTGACCCAATTTATAAGTTTCTCCCTTATATGATTATCCTTTAACTCTTCGGTTAAAATTGATATAATATTTCTTGTGGTATTTAGTCTAACTTCCATCTTGTACAGATCATATAAATATGTCCTTTTCTTTACCTGATTATTGGTAGTTGATTTCTTAAAGATATAGATAGTAGCAATATTATTATCATTTACATTAGTGAAAGTAGATACATTCCCAGGTTATTTTCCCAGACTCTACTAAGGATAGAACACTAATATGTGGTTGTAACATGAGATGGAAGCTCTACCTTCAATTTATGGACGAAATTTAGTGGTAATATAGTATTATCTGCAGTAGGCCTTTATGATAATGGAATAGTTCCCGTTTTTTGTTTTGTTTTTTCAATACATATATATGGACTTATATTTTGGCCTGGACAATCCTGTATTAAAATACATTAATACCTAAAATGTATTATTTTATGTTTAGGCATATTATTATGTGTATTTGGTTAGTTTTTATCTAACCGTACAGGAAGGGTTTAGTGTCCCTAATACCTGTTCATTTATTATTTGTCATATGTGACAATTTTATATCACCTGTTCAATCTTAGTTTATAAAACCGCTGTGGATCTAAGTTGCACAATTTGTTAAAGGAATTATCCGATAACAAGGAAACTGCTGTTCCTGTGTCTATCATTACTGAAATATTACTATGTGATACTTAGACAGGGATTATTATTATATTGTAGGTATTTACGACGACAGGGCAGTATTTATTTACTTATGTGATTATTGATGCCATTTTAATATTGTGGTGGTCTCGTTTCATACATCATGTTTCGATTGTGCAAGCTTTGTTTCCTTTTGTTAAGGATCATGTGTTCATTTAAGGAATACGAATTTGACTCATGTGAATGACAGTATTTATGCTTAGATTTCCCATTATTTCCTGTGGATTTATTACTATCTGATTCACTGGTCTTATGCTTATCTTCGTTACCATGTTTGCAACGTTGTCTGTGTGATTCCTTCTGAGTTATGGTATCAAAATTATAATTCTTCTTACCCCTGGAGTGAGTAATATGTAATACATGATGTATGATGCGAGATTTCTTTGAATATAATTCTAGCGATCCTGCTAATGCAAGTGCTTTTGCTAGTTCCCTTGTATTTATTTTGTTTGCCTTTCTTTTAATCATTCTTTGAACCCTTGAGAACGATTTATGTACTTTAACATCCCCATAAACATCAATAAGTGACTGTCTAACTGTGGTATATGACGTTAAATTCTTTGATTTAGAAAAAGCACTTGTGTTTAACCTATAACTGGCTGGACTATTCTGTGCTATATACTCTCTTACCAATGCTATTTTATGTTCGTCCTGCTCTATATTCGCTTTGCAAAATATCTTCTCCAAATGACGCAAGAAGAGATGAATCCCATATCTTGGATTATCTCCCTTAAAATGCTTTGCATGAGAAATGGTGGTAGGTAAGAGTTTCATTGTTAGCTTAGAAGAGACAGTGGAATCAGTATTTGTTAGATGATGAGCAGAGACGATAGGAGATTGTAGAGGAGTAGTCATTGTTAGTGATAATACAGGATGATATAATAGACAGATTGAGTTTTTAATGGGGTTATGGTTGGAGAAGAAGAAAATGTACTCGTATGTGTTGGCACCACAACGAGACTTTTTAGGGAGGCAGGGGAATCTAGCTCAGAGGGTAATGAATCATTATCAGGGATATTCGAAGTTATTGCGATACCTTTAGATTAATGGGGAAGAATTCTTTACTTTGTTTTAATTTGGCACTTCTTTTCTTTCTTTCTGGGCTTTAATGAGGAAACCTAATTTTATCCTAACATGTTCGTAGACAAGTGAAAAATAATGTAATGTACATGTAATGTGTACCTACTTTTAGTACTTTAGTTGCAACGATGATGATGACGAGTTGACGTCTAGGTGGGGTGTTCTGGCCAGTCGTGGTGATGAGTAGCTCGCACACTAACACACTAGTAGTCGTTCTTGGAGTGAAGATGATGAATGTTGACTTGCCTTTTACGAGAGAATTTACGTAACAAGGTGTCAGCTTGGAGAATGGAGATGATGAAGTGATGACGTTGTCCTACGTTCCAGGGACGCTCATGGGTAGTGATGAAGTGATGACGTCCTTACGTTCCAGGGACGCTCATGGGTAGTGATGAAGGGATGGCGTTGTCCTTACGAGAGAATTTACGTACAGGGACGCCTGGGGTAGTGATGATTGATTGTTGTGATGTAGATGAGGTCCCGTTGTAGGTCTAGTTGCAGTTATGTTGAAGTAGGTGTCTTGTAGGTGATGAATTTGTGGTTTATCTCCCTCGTTTATAGAGGTCGTGAGAAGAAATTACCTGAGAGAAATTTACAAGTAAAATCTTCAACTTGTCCTTGAACTATGTTATTCACTGTACTCCCTGGAAGTCAACTCCTTTGCAATCTTGTTGTTGCAACCACTGCTGCCACCATAATGTACCAGTCCTGTTAGGCTTTAACTCGTTCAAGCTCTGGTAACTTATTTGTATTTGCTTCTTGGGACTTGTAGTATTGTTATTATTATTAGTTAAGTAGCGTAGACGTGGGTGTTTTCTAAGGTAATTGACTTCACAGTTGTAACATGGAAAGTTCATTTATTTACACTTATATCTCTATACACACACAGACAGGGAATGATATTGATGTGCTTCTTTCTGATAGAGTAGTGTGTCTCTCTTGGCGAGACAATTATGTAATAGCCCTAAGGGAGCAAGTTTAAGAATCCTACCTATTAGGTAAGTGTCACTGTTTATATACAATTTCACTTGAGTTGTCAGTTGTCTTTAGATACAATTATTACTGTGTGTTGTCATGCTTACGTGGCCAGATGCCACGTGGGTCATGTGGCTGGACAAGCCACGTGTCTCAGTCATGGGGTATAGTCACCGTGGTCTTAGTCCTACCTATTCTGTTACACTAATCAGTTTATATTATCTGTGGATTGGGCCTATCTCCTTGTGACCATTCCTTGGTTATTTGACTTACTCTTACTCTCTCTCCCTACTCTCCTTTCTACTCTCTTTCTCTATTCTCTCCCTACTCTCACATGGGTAGCACTGTGACTCACACTGCTTATTACTAATATCTGCCCTCTCTGCTTATCTTCTTAGGGAGGCAGTCTGTTTACCTGTATATTATCTTATGATTGTGGCATACAGCACTTGCCTTATTGTGTACAATTATATTTACATAATTTGCAAAAAACAACAATAATCGTTATTCACCTCAGTGAGTTGCAGAGAACTATCTTGGGCAAGATTTTGGAATCAATAGTGAATACAATACAACATTAAAGATACATGTTTCCCAATGTGGGTATGCATAAATGGTAACTTTTAACAATATTCTATAAGTTCATATTGACCTATGACTCATATGATAATACACCAATGATGCACACAACTATACAAAAGACATACACTCATAATTTTCGCCACTTATTCATATCACTTTTAAAACTATGCATAGTTGGAGTTTCATGAATACCAGTTTCTCTAACAAGGTTGTTCCACAGCCTAGTGTAACGTGGTACAAAGGAACGAAGGAATGTCTCCGTCCTGGTGAAGGGAACACTAAGCTGATGGACCCTAGTAGAAGCGTCCCTTGTGGAGTGGGGGTGAGGTGACGCCCACGGCTGCCGGAGAGCAGAGAGGTGTGGGGCGCCCTCCCTGTGGATCTTGTCCGTAGCGCACAGACCCGCTACATCCCGCCTGTGTTGTAGAGGCTGTAGTGAAGGGACCTGCTCGTCTGGTAAAGCCTTATCGTTGATGAGACGCTGGGCACGGTTTTGAACATTGTCGAGGAGGCCGAAGTATGACGGGGGACAGGACGACCAATTCAGAGAAGCATACTCCATGATGGAGCGGACTTGGACCGCGTAGAATTTTGAAACTCCCCGGGCGTCTAGGAGGTGTGAGACACGCTTGACACAGCTCAACCTGCCCGCTGCTTTAGAAGCTGTTTTCTTGACATGGCTGGTGAAGGATATGGTGCTATCTATCTCCACGCCAAGAATGGTCACTGTAGTTTGCAGAGGCAGCACCAATCCATCCAAATGATTGGGAGGGATGGGAATGGCGGGGGGACTGCTTCGTCTGGTGACCAACATGACCTGGGTTTTGTCTTGGGCCAGGTCCACTTGCCACCGTCGTCCCCATGAAGTGATGGTCTCCAGTGCCTGGTTGATGAGGACGACAGTAGCATGGTGGTCAGTACTGTCACAAGGGAATGTGAGTGTGCAGTCATCAGCGTAGGCGTAGACTTCAGGGATGAGCTGCAACAGATCGTTAAAGAAAACATTCCAAAGCAGTGGACCAAGCAAACTTCCTTGTGGAACACCAGCACCAATTGGGTAGTCCTTTGATGACTGTCCATCTACCAACACAGAGAGGGATCTGTCCCTCAGGTAGTCATGTAGGAGGTAAAGGAGGACTCCACACACGCCCATACTGTGGAGTTTGGTAGTGACACCAGCGTGCCACACTCTATCAAATGCACCAGCTATGTCCAGGGGCGGATTTAGGTTGTGCGGGGCCCTAGGCCCGGTGACCTTGCGGGGCCCTCAAATCAATGGACGAGCGAAGCGTTAAAATAAATTAACTTTTTAAGCAATATTCAATTTATTGATAATTACCACAATTACCATTTCACAGTAAAACTATACACATTTGCTTTTTCGAAGCGAACAATAAAAATAACTATAATAATACACCATTAAATAAAGAGAATACCACTTGACTGATATGCAAATCATGCAATGAGTGGGTTTTGTTTATTGCACGCTATTTATACTGTACACTCAACTATTTCTCGGTCAAAAAAGATTATTTTCCTTGGTTGTATTTCGCGGGGCCTCACAGGCGTGGGTCCCCACAGGCGCGGGGCCCTAGGCCATGGCCTACTCGGCCCCCCCCAAAATCCGCCACTGGCTATGTCCAGAGCGATGACAAAGCTGTCCCTTCCTCTGTCCAGAGATTGGTGCCATGAGGTGGACATGTGGAACACGATGTCATTGGTAGACCTGTAAGAGCGGAAGCCAAACTGTTTATTACTCAGGAATCTATGTTTGTCGAAGAAGGTGGTGATTCTTCTGGCAATGATAGACTCCTCCTTTCTAAGACGTCCTCCTCTCTATCTATTTCCTCCTTCTCCTCCATTCTATCTATCCTTCTGTTACCTTTAATCTCCAACGCTTCTTTCTCTCCTTCTATTTCCACTTTTTTCTTTCCTTCTATATTCTCTTCTTCCTTTCTTTCTATTTCCTCTTCTTTCTCTATTCTATTTCCTCTCTTCCGAGCCAAAGAAGAGTGTCCAGTATAAGTGAGAGAGAGAGAGAGAGAGAGTATGATAATTCTTCACTGAGAACAAAGAAGCTATTTAACTGACCTCTATCGGCAGGAAACACAACAACAACAACAAAACATCACTGCCCCTTAAAGATGCCAGCGACCACTCGCCCTTTGTTATCTTTTTTTTTGTGTGACCTTGACCTTCGACCGATATTGCCCAAAAGTTAATCATTTTGTTTTATAATAAATAGCAGCGATACCCGACGTTGTCTTGTCCGGGGATCTATCTATCTGTCTATCTATATCTATCTATATCTATCTCTCTACATCTATCTATATATCTATCTATCTCTATCTCTCTATATTTATCATTATATCTATATATATATATATATATAGATATATATATATATATATATATATATATATATATATATATATATATATATATATATATATATATATATATATATATATATATATATATATATATATATATATATATATATATATATATCTATCTCTATCTATCTTTATCTATCTATCTATCTATCTATATCTATCTCTATCTATCTATCTATATCTATCTCTATCTATCTATCTATCTATCTCTATCTATCTATCTCTATCTCTATCTATCTCTATCTATCTATCTCTATCTGTCTATCTATCTCTATCTATCTATATCAATCTATCTATCTCTATCTCTCTCTCTCTCTCTATCTATCTATCTATCTCCCCCCCAGTCTTTCCCCTATTCCAGCACCCCCAAACCACCCCACCCCAAGCCAGTCCCCTATTCCCGCACCCCCCAAACCCACCCCGTTTTTTTGTTTCTCCAAAGAGAGAGAGAGAATTTGTGCGTGTATGAAAAAGGGAAAGAAAGAAAGAGAGAGAGTGTGTATGTGTGTGTGTATGTATGTATCTCCTAACACAGTGACGTCATAATCAACTCCCCCTGTCCCACCTCTCTCTCTGTACCAGCCTTTTTCTTCGTCAATATAAGGCTTCCTTCATCCTCAAATTCCTTTTCCTTCGTCCTTTGGTCAATTTAATTCTTCCTCTGTCCTCCAACTCCTTTTAAAACACCTAAGTTCTTATTAAAGAGGTTGAGAGTGTCCATCGAGGGTGTATAGGTGGAGGCGACATGCACATGGCTCCCCTGTCCCACCCTCTCTTTCTCTCTACCGCCCTTTTACTTCGTCAATATTAGGCTTCCATCGTCCTCAAATTACTTTTCCTTCGTCCTTTGGTCAAAATAATTCTTCCTCTGTCCTCCATTTCATTTTAAAATACCTAAGTTTATATTAAAGAGGTCGAGTGTCGAGTGAGGGTGTATAGGTGGAGGCGGAGGCGACATCCAGGGGTTCGAATCCCCCCCCGTTGATCATTTAGAAACATTTTTTTTGTAAGCCTAAAACACTCTTCAGTCATAAGCGATCAAACTTATGTAAAAATTATTACTCTAGGTCAAACGATGTGGGCGTGCATAGAGGTCATACAGACAGACAGACGGAGTGTTTTATATATAGAGATATCTACCAATAGAAAAAAAATGAACATCATACGGCTAAACCTGTGGACGCTAGATCTAAAACAGACACTTGACCTTTGCTATCTTTAATTTTTTGTGACCTTAACCTTCGACCAATTTTGCCCAAAAGTTAATAATTTTGTTTTATGATGAATATCTATCAATAGAAAAAAATGAACATCATACGGCTAAACCTGGGGACGCTAGACCTAAAACAGACACTTGACCTTTGCTATCTTTATTTTTTTGTGACCTTGACCTTCGATCGATTTTGCCCAAAAGTTAATCATTTTATTTTATGATGAATATATATCAATAAAAAAAAATGAACATCATACGGCTAAAAATGTGGAATCTAGACCATTAACAAACACACGAACAGATAAATAAATAAATAAATAAATATCCAGCATCGAAAACAATATACCTCCCCCTTCGGGGCGGTATAACAACTTTCTTTGCTTCCTTCTTTCTTTCTTTCCTTCCTTCCTTTCTTCATGTTTCTTCCCTCCTTTACCTATCATTTCTTTTCTTTCTTTTTCTATCTTTCTTCCTTATCCTCTATGAATAATAATAATGATAATAGCAATGATAATGATACCTTAAAGCCCCTCAAAATCATCCTCGCCTGGTTATGATGATATATCCCCTTCAGTTTTGAAACAATGTGCTCATTTATTAGCAATGCCATTGACTCATATTGAGAATTTCCTTTTAAAGACAAGAACCTTTCCAGATGACCTCAAAAAAGCAAAAGTAATCCCGCTTTTTAAAACAGGTAACAGAGGTGACGTCAATAACTATAGGCCAATATCTGTACTTAATGCTTTTAGTAAAGTCTTTGAAAAGGTAATAACATCTCGCCTTGTGAATTTTATTGAACAAAATTATTTATTTTCTGAATGTCAGCATGGTTTTAGATCTGGACGTTCTGCCGAGTCTGCAATTTCTCATTTTACCTCTACTGTATATAAATATTTAGAACAGAAACACTATGTAGAAGAAATTTTTATTGACCTATCCAACGATATTATTAAAGCAAGTACAAAATTTAAATATACTATATATGCTGATGATACTAATTTATTATTAATTAAATGATGTGAATCTTGATCAATTATGCACTTATCTAAATTCTGAATTAAGTGCAATAAATAGATGGATTAAATGTAATAAACTATGCCCTTATGTTAATAAAACCAAATACATAATGTTTCAAAATAGATCAATAATAACTAACATCCCACCTGTAACACTTGAGGGAACTTTAATAGAAAGAGTTAAATACACTCTATATTTGGGCGTTTTCATAGATGAGAATGTGAATAGGAAACAACAAATCAACTCTGTTATAACTAAATTATCTAGGATGTGTGGAATTTTATATAGAATTAGAACAAACCTTACCCCAGAAGCACTTGTTAGTATATATTATACACTTTGTTATCCCCACTTAATATATTGTGTATGTGTTTGGTCATGTACAGTTGGGGAACAAAGTATCTGGACACCGTTGACGGCTTCTGGTAATAATGTCAGTGATAAACATATTAGGAATAGGCAATATTTATTTATTACTACATAATGATAACTGATACTGGGTGATGTCGACCAACCACAGACAATTAAATAAAAGTTATCCTTCAATTCATAAATACTTTCTCTCATTGATGTGTTTATTTTTGGGTCCTCTATTTATTATTTATTTATTATTATGGCCCTCTTTTCTCAACAAACTACAAATAGCTCAAAATAAGGTATTTAGGTGTATTTTTTAGATAATCAAATTTGACTCTACTCACAATGTAATTTCCACTAACAATTTTTTTTAATTTTCAAAATATTCACAAGTAATTTCTCTCATTATTTACTTATAAATGATTCACTCAGTCCCATGGGACTCAACTCTTCCAAATGGTTAACACATCACACAACACCCGCAGTAACCAGGTCAACCTCATCTCTCCTCAATTCAGAACAGTTCTTTTTAGGTATAGTATGTTTTGTTCTGGATCTGATACTTGGAATTTATTACCCCTAGAAATTAAACTCCTTTATTGTAACGGGAATTTGGCTCGATTTAAGCGTTCATTGAATAAACATATGCATATACTTCCTAATAATCATACTTGATGATATTGAGGATCATAATACTGTAATGGTGTAAAGGTCATGTATCTTTTGTATATAAGTCTGTTATATAATGTAGTTATCTGTGTTGTTACTCTTGTTATTTTATGCAGCATTATTGCCATTGTGGTGTATTGTATGTACGTTTTTAGGATGATGGAATGTATAATTCTGTATGAATTCATTATCTGTTCTGTGTGCAATACTACCTGTACATATTGTTCATATTGTTTATATATGTGTTTGTGTGCTTGTTAATGTGGGGATTTTGCATTTTATTATTTTTCCATCACATTTTGTGCAGTCTCAAATTCTTGTTTATTACTATTAAAGTAAACATTTTTGATATATATTGATCATTTTGGGTCACAGTTCTGCACTGTTAATTAATAAAAATTAATTATTGACTGTCGGGAAGCTCCGGCTTGAGAGACTTGGCTTAACTCTTTAATATTATTGTATTTACATAACTTTGTACAGAAAAAAGAAAAAGGCAATAAATATTTACTTACACAGCCCGTTGGTGTAGTGTTTAGCGAGCTCGGCTCACATCCGAGAGGGCCTGGGTTCGAATCCCAGGTCGGGTGTAGATAATTTGGGATTGTGTAACGGTGTAACCCATGTTCACCGTGATCAAGACCAGGTGAAACCAACAAACATATATACACACATGCCCATACAGAGATAAGCACACACACACACACACACACACACACACAAACATCATTCACACACATACACATCCTCAATCCCAGCCTATCATAACCAGACGTGGGGAGGCATAGCTGTGTATATCCTTTCTTATTAGCTGGGGAATGAACCTGTCCGTCCCTTCCTCGAGGTACAGTCGGCGGCAAAAGTCCTGTCGCCTCACTTGCTTCACCGAGGCACGCGATATTGATAGACTCGAGATTATTAGGTGTAGAAAACGTGTGCATTTCTCGAGTCCATGAACACCACTGCCTGTCTCGGTGAAGCAGGTGAGGCGACAGGACTTTTGCCGCCGACTGTACAGTAGGCACATCAATAATTAATTTTCTGCAGAGGTCGTTTACCACCACGACGAGGAAAAAAAATGGTGGCATTATTAAATTACAACTCCATGGAAAAGGTCTCTTCGTTGCTTATTTTTTTTTTTTTTTTTTTTTCGACTTTATCGATGAAGAGAGCTTTTCGTCGAAGAGTAAGTTTAATAATACCACCCAAATGCTCTTCATTGCTTAATTCCTAGAACAAAATAATAAGAATTAAACGATGAACTGCACTATTTTTCTCGTTTAAAAAACCCCGTGATGTAGTCAGAATTTTGGAGCTTAGCGAGTCCTACAAAAACTGCCACGAAACACCAAATACGCTGAAGGAGCTTGTTTCGTGGCGTAGTTGGGGGGAATCAGAAGCCATTAGATCTCATTATACACGATCACAGAGTCCCTGAATATTACCACCTATAGATATCCAGGTACTTCTTTTCCCACGACCCAACCTGTTCTTCTTCTGGTATGTCAAGCCTGTTTCCCAAAGGTATTTATCCTTGGACTCCCATTGGCTGGCTTTATTAGGGTATAGTTTGTTTAGGAGGAGTAGTTAAGGCTACTCTTTGGGTTAAACTTTACACTGGGTTGCTTGAAGACCATTAGTTACTATTTGTGTATACACTCAATGCTGTATATTTATGTCTGTGTGGATGCCTGTGTCCAGCTTTAGTTTCCAGTCTAAATAATGTTAATAAATCTTACGAGTATTTTTATGGTTACACCGAGCCCCGAGTACCTTCTAATTCATATTGTTTCCTATAGTTAATACTTATTATTTGCATTGCTGTAAAGGGTATCTAAGGTTAAGGACCCCTGTGATCGTGTATGGGAATTGGAGGCTTCCGATTCCTTCTGACTATGTCACGAAACACGCCTCTTCTATATAGGTGGTGTTTCGTGGCAATATATGAAGGACTCATTTAACTTCAATTTTCTGGCTACATCACAGGATCCCTTAACACAGAAGTATATGCAAATTAGCGAAGATAAAGTTAAGTGTTAGTTTAGCACCATTATATTATTTATACCTGATCCAAGTAATTAATGATTAATTCTGTTCGTGTTACTTATTTTTATTTTTTCACGAGGATTTTAAACCTAACACTAAACATAAAGCCAGATTTGTGTTATTGTTTATTCAAATCCCCATGTTCCTATTTAAAACAGTGTGGGCTGCGAACTTTGACCAACACAAATACTGTTGATCAGATTAGTGAGTATTATGTGTATTGTAATTCAAATAACCTAAAGCCAGGTAATATTTAAGGGAATAGAATACGTTTGGTTCATTAGAGCGCCTTGATTCCTCCAAGGTATGTACAGTAAGCTAGGAAACAGACAGGACCAGATTGACAAATATAATGGTGGCCTGTTGCTCAGAATAATTAAGGAGGAATCAGAAGCTTCAGATTCATCAACCCTGAACTACCCCCTCAAGAAGAAGCTATCACTGTAAACTGGTCTCACTCTATAAAGCACCGCAGTACTCAGCTTGGGTGTTCAAGGCTGTTTGTGATAAAGATAACTTGTTTTTCATTACATTCTTGCTTCGTCCTCTCTGTCATTGTCTATTTGTATATTTATGCATTGCTTACAGTGTGGTATCCAGCTGCCAACGGGGACACAGTTATATGTAAAAAGTCGATGATCGTAGGTCAGTTATTAATAAGTTCATGGACCGTACTCCAAGGAATACATTATAGATCTTGCATCCTGTAATTGTCCATTTATTAAACACCCGTGATATTCTAACCTAATACATAAAACAACAGCAATCTTTAATAACTTCATTCCAGAGGTCAATACACACAGTCTTGGAACGTATTACTGTCCTATAAGAATATTATATATATATATATATATATATATATATATATATATATATATATATATATATATATATATATATATATATATATATATATATATATATATATATATATATATATATATATATATATATATATATATTACTAACCACGATACAGTACAATATTAATAGATACATTCAACTTCACCTACCTACCTACCTGATGCTTTAAGGTCTAATTAAATACACGGTTACACCATTACCAAACATCCAATACATAACAGTGTGTACCCCTTTCACCCTCTCCCTTTCACCCTCCCTAACGCGTGCACCCCTTTCACCCTCCCTAAATAACGGCGAACCAGTCCATTTTGTGCTCGTCGCTCAAATAAATAGTGACTGGATTATTAATTTACATTGATAACCAGAGCACACAGGGAGGCAGACTCCATATCACTCACTGAGTCTGGTACACTGACACACACACATACTTATAGTAAGACGCTCTAGGAACGGCAAGGGCAAGAAGGAACTGGCGATTCATAATCGAGTCCACTGTTTTAATTAAATGTTGCAACACTCTCTTGTTTGATTTACTGAGGGAATAAAATAAACTATATTTTCACGTAATGTGTATACCGTTATGCTTAATTTATTATTAACGTGTACAGCAATAGTTTGCAGATGGGTAATTGATTTGTAAATAATTATTATCAACTGCAATTAACACCTTCAGGATTATCGTTCATGACTCGATCCTCTGAACAATAATTATTCATAATGACTGAGACGACATTAGGTCATACAAAGTTATCACGGTACACAATTAAAAGGATAGTATACTTTTGACTCCTTCAATTTTTGCCAGGAAACAGACACAGAGGAAGAAATATGATGGTATCCTGTTGCCTGGAATAGATTGGATGAATCAGTTGCTCCAGATTTATTACCAACCAAAATAATGTGCTATATACAGTACCCCCTTAAAGACTTTTATTATATAAGATTAGAAAATGGAAATGCTGGAACACAATAATTATTAGAGAAGTATTATTGGTCAAAACAATTCGTACACTCGCTGTTATTTTCGAGGGTTTACAATATATATTCATTTTACGAGGTTACCTGTTTTTCTACGTTAATCTAGACTACATGTTGAAGGAAAGGATAGATAAAGGACCCCCACGACTCCTAACGGTTATTTTGGTTGGAAAAGCTGATAGAAAATAACACTTTACTCGTTAATAAATAATACACAAGGAAATTTTATAGGAAAGTGGGAGAAGTAATGAAACTCTAATTCTAACATCTACTTACTTTTAAAAAAAACATACTACAATCCATTTTCTTGACAATATTTATCGAGGCGATATTTAAATGTTTGTATTGTATCCGCTGCTACTACAGATGCCGGGAGTTTATACCAATTGATTACCACTCTGATATTGAAAAGTTATTTTGCAGGTCAGTGTTATAACGTTGTCCTCTAAGTTTATAACAGTTATTTCTTGTTTCAGACTGGGGATAGAGCTGAAATAAATTTTCATAATTAATTGTATCAAAGTTTTTAAGGATTTTAAAAGTAACTATGAGGTCGCCATGCGTTCTACGTTTTTCAAGAGAAAACATCTTGAGCTTTTTTAGTCTTTCCTTAGGAGGGATGTTATAAGAAACACGCGGAAAGAAGAAATGAAGTAAGGGAGAGGAAAAGGAAGAGAGATGGTAGGATGATAAAGAGCTTAGAAAATGTGTGAGGAAATAGGGGAAGAGGAAAGGGATGGGAGGGACAGTGTAGGGGGAGGAGAAAAGGTAAAGCTATGCGGATGATATGGGAAGATGGAGGGGGAGATGGAGGGGGTAGGAGGGAAACGAAAGTAGAGGGCAATGAAGGAAGTTAAGAGAGAGACTATCGCGTCAGAAATACAAGAAATTTTAGATAGGAAAACAATGAATATCCGCTTATCAATACTACTTTTTTTCAGTCAACGAAAATTTATTACGTTTACTTGTTATGGAAATCTATTATTATTTCATTGTTACCTGTTCATTTAAACTAACCAAAGAATATATATATATATATATATATATATATATATATATATATATATATATATATATATATATATATATATATATATATATATATATATATATATATATATATATATATATATGTATATATATATATATATGTATACAGTTACAAACATCTTGTTTTCATTACTAGCCTTCTATTCTAAGATATTGGTTATACACATTTTTTGGGAGGAAATATAATGCACAAGGCATACGGTATTAACATTATATTTTGTTCTTGACTTTTTACAAATACATATTTCTACCTGTCAAAAAAAAAAACATGGAAATTAATTGTTTTTTTATAATTTATCAGTAAATAAATATATGATTGGATCGTGAAGCTATATTGTCGATACGCTTATGTATATATGTATATCATTGTATGGTCTAGTACAAGAAGATGCATAAGAATTTGACTACAAGTGAGTGACTGTGTTTGACGTTACCAAATAAGCAGACAAGAATATAAATTTAGTTTTCAATTGGACAGTGGGTATCCATGTCCAAGGGTAGTATAGTATATAGTATAGCATTTAATTAAGCTTATGGACCATTGTTAAACATTCTGATATCTAGACGCTCAGCATTATTAATGTTCTCGATGCGAGTGGGAGCATCATTGATTTGACCCGTGGCAGACTGGAGGTAGACGAGGGCACGAGCAAGAGGATAGAAGGCGAGGTCAACCTGCATGTATCTGTCCTTGATACTTCCACCATCGGCTTGGGCTTTATGCACCAACTCGTCCAAATTCTTGGAGATCACATCGGCATACACGTCATTAGCGTGAACGGATAAAGCCTCAATGCTACCCATAGCTGCCACACTCAGCACACAGAAAATCACCTGTGAACGTTAATTACGATAAGAAACAACTAAATATATCGAAAAAAAAATGTCAGATGGAAATTATTATTTGCAATGTAAATGTTTCACTACTGAATACTTAATTCGGTGAAGCAAGATTTCAGTTGGTCACAAAATATAGTTTTATAATATATATTTCAGAGTGTGTAAAAAAGTATGACATATATGTTTGTTAATATTCCACTGTTCTTACTGCAAGTTTCATGTTGCTTAGTAAGGTTGTGAGGAGGTTATGACTGTTGATCTCAAAGGCTGTGAGTACACTGTGCTTAGCTGTGAGGAGCGCTGTCTTTATATGCTGCTCGCCCCTCGCTGGCCTTGCTAACGGAGTCCACTTAGGATGCAGTTTACCTTCTCTTTTCTTACATAATTAGCGGAGAGCAAGTTCCAGGAATCATCTGCCCAAGCTTGCATCCATTCTGTTCTTCCTTACTTCCTCGTTACACTACATTAATTTTACCCTGACAAATGGCACATGTAGAACAGAACAGTTGCCACCATAAAATTATGTTCTAACCACGCTCCCTTCTGATGGCAATTATATCGTAGGCCGTAATGGAGATAGTATACATTTGATACAGTACATTGCAGCGCCCTGATTATCCCAAAGTATGACAATACACAGGACCAGATTAACAAAAATAATGGTGGTCTGTAGCCTAGAATAGCTTAGCATGTAGGAATCTGTTGCTCCCGATTTACCAACACCCCACTTGTTTTTAGCTCCGGCCTCAGCCGAGAGCTCAAGGTCTTATCGTAATTATTGTTCTTGTTCTTGTTCTTGTTCTTGTTGTTCTTCTTCTTGGGGCGACAACTTCTAAAATGCTTCAACTGACTCACTCACTTACTCATTCTTCTTGGGTCGACCATGTCTTAAAAGGGGTTCAACTCACTCACTCACTCACTCATTTCACTTGAATCATTAAGAGCCGGAGCTTTTGAAAGGTTTTCCTTCATGTTCTTGTTTATATACCTCAACCTCGGGGCTGTAGGCTATCAGTAGCCCGTGACGTTTGCGAGGCCCCGAGATTATTGGGTGTCATACCAGATGAGACAGTGGAGCTTCGTGGTGATGTTGGTACTGTAGCTTCTTTTCTGCCCCACTAGATGACGACATCTTATTTATACACGTCACTATCAGGAGAGAGCAGCTACACCGTCACTCACAGATATCTTGGAAAATGGTCTGGCATCTTCAATGTTGTGAGTTGACGATCTCTATTGATCTTTGCTGTTTTCCTTACTACTTCAACATCATCCTCTAACAGAAGTGACAATGCATAAAGATTAACTGGATAACTATCTATTGTCTATAAACTTTTTATATTTTGTCTCGGAAGTTAAATATTCCTAATAGATGTCATCAGGGGTAACAGTGACTGCACGTTCAAATCAAGCTCACCACCCAAGTCACAGTTACTGACATATGAAACGGACACACTTGAAACTGAACCCTCATCGAGCATTATGGTAAGATGAGACCACGTAGATAGTGGTGCCTCGTCCTACCCTATAATATGATGCTCAATGAAAGGCACGTTGTAAAGTGTGTCTGTTTCATATGTCTGCAGCCAACCAACCAACCAACTTTACTTTTTTTTTTAACAGGAGTGGACCACAATCTCCTCCTCTCATAACAAAGTCGTGGGTCAAATATTCTCACGATATTCCTTCCATATGAAACTCGAGAACCAGGATATAACCAGATAACCAAAGTCTTCACTAGCTAGGAGTTGGGGCTATTCAAGGCATCTTTTAGCGACACTACATGTATTAGCTGAAGGATATAATGCCAGAATCATAATTGAATGTATTTTTGCCGGGTAATTCTTGGAAGATTTTTAGCGTGTTGACTGACCTCTTTTTCTGATAAACGTTAATTAAAACCTGAAGTTGCATATGCTACCGAGAAATTAACGGTGGCGAGGAATATTAAAAAAATCCTCTCTATTAAATTGTTTATTACGAAGTTACAAGGTATAAAAACGTACACCAACAAGTGCTACCCAATTCTTGGCTAGCAAAACAAACACGTACACTAAAGTCCAATGTTTCTTGCCTTCTTACGAACTGAGTTACATAATTACTGTTTTGTCTGATTGGCACTCTATCCTTCTTTCTGTCCTAATTGTGTGTGTCCTGTCTGACCAACATCTACCTTGGAGCACAGAAGAATGATGGAAAAACACAATTAAAATTTTTGGGAAAGTTGATTACGTAGCTGTGTCTGTGCCTCCATTCCCTTTTTTTTTGTGTGTGTAATCATTCATCTCATTAAAAAGTCATAAGAAGGAAACCCTAACTTATTTCCCTTGTGGACATTACATTTAATTAAGGGGAGAATACATTTTTGGTATAGTTGGCCAAAGGAATTTGTACACAAGCTGTTGTTTTCGAGGGTTTAAAATACATAGAAAATGAAATACTATTTAACTATAAAACAACATTATTATTAGGCTTGTTGTTTTGCAAATCCCTGAGTCACTTCGTACACCATTTATTGCAGTACTTCCACAATAATGACTTCTCTTTCCATATGGTCTGTGTAAGAATTCATGTGGCCAACTGTACATTAGAGAGCCTGATTCCTTCAAAGCACAGAATGTCATGAAACAGTCTCAGATTAATTAACATATACCGTATAATGGTGGTCTGTTGCTTGGAGTAGTTTGGAGGAATCAGTTTGCTCCAGATTTACCAACACTGTATCTCCCCCTTTAAGATTCGGAGAGCAATCAAAGAGCTAAAGAGCGAGAAAATATACAGGGCAATGTTGATGGAAAAGGGAGAGTGTTGTACGTAGACTTAAATAAGATCGTGTATAAAATTTTGAGGCTTTTGATTAGCCTGTCCCTTGATGAATGGCGTGTTGGTCAGATTTGGAGGGAGTGGAAGGACTAGATATCATAAATGGTGAATGAAAAGTGGAAACCTAATGAGTGAAGAAGCAATGGAGGATATGTGTGAAATGAGTAAGGTGGGTGTATACGATGAGTGGGGCTTTCCCAGGAGAGTATAATACAGTAGGTAGTTGAGTGGGAAAGACAGATAATACAAGAGAAGCATGTATATAATGTGTGATGGGAGATGAAGTGAGATTATTGCAGGGGTCGACAGGCATTAATTAATGATAAGTGAGAATGACAGAAAAAAAAATAACGTACGAAAATAATTGTTCCGTCTCATTCGATTGGGGGAACAAAAAGATACCGTAAGTGATTAAGTGTGTAGAGCGAAGGTAAAAATAAACATAGATATTTGAAAGGTAAATAGATAAGTGAATAAGTTTGTAGAAAGAATGAAAAGAAAAAGAACAGAGATATTTGAAAGGAAAGAAGATATAAGTGAATGAGTGTGTAGAGAGAAGGAAAATAACAAGAGATAATTGGGAGAGCAAAAAAAAGAATGAGTGAATAAGTGTGTAGAGCGAGGGGGAAAAACAAGGGTATTTGGGAGAGCATGAAAATAAGTGAGTAAGTGTGTTGAGCGAAGGGAAAGAACAGATGTGCTTGAAGGACACCAAAACAGTATCACATATCTAAGTCGTCACATGATACCTGGCGGGGCAAACATACTCCTCTCCTGTGTTTAGGCTACAAAATACCAGTCAGTGTTCAAGGTAATCCACGAAAGGAGTATTCGAAGTGGACGAGGGAGATCATATAAAGACGGTCCCACCAGACAGTTTAACGCAGTGTCTTCTGAACCATCGTTACACACATACACACACACATCATTCTCAGCAACATGAAACTTGCGGTAAGGACTGATATAGTGTTAACTCGAGACATATAGATTGATTGCTTTCCTTGTCATACTATTGACATTGTTTATGTCCACATCCTCTTTCAGGTGTTACTAAGTGTTGGTGAATGTAGAGCAACTGATTCCTTTAAACCATTTTAAGGAACAGCCCTTAATTTGGTCCTGTTTCCTGCATGGCATTGGCTACACAGGAGGAATGAAAAATGTATTGCGTACTTAATAATGTCTCTTTTCACCTAACATATCAACCCTGACAGGTGGTACTCTGTGTCCTGGGAGTGTTTGCTCTGGCTGACGCCGCCACTCTTCGTGCGTCGGACAACTTCGGTGATGTGATTCACAAGTTCCTGCCTGGACTGGTGGAGAAAGCTAGAGCAGAAGGAGGGACAATCAAGGAAAGGTACATGATGGTCGACCTCGCCTACTACGATCTCGCTCGTGCCCTCGTTAATCTCCGGGCTGCTGAGGGTCTGATCGACGATGCTCCTCGACGCCTTGACCAGATTCAAACCGCAGAGAACCTTGATATTAGACTGTATGGATCTGGACCTTAAGTTGACATGATAGATAAGCTGCTATGACAGACATTGTATTTTTCTACTTACTGCACTTCAACTTCATTTCAAGAGGCTATAAATGTCAGTTGGATGTAATACTTCAACCTTTCTTTTCCTTTCTGTGTCATATAATTGTTCTTGAAGGAAATTATTATATAGTGAGTACTTTAATATTTCATCAAAACTGTGGCATAAAATAAAATGTATAAGGAACAACACCTCATTTCACAACTATACCAATCTTTTCTCACCTTTACTAATGTCATACGCAAACCTATTGAAGCAAATATAATAAATATGTGACCTACCTTTGAGTTTAAGAACTACCCAAGTCTGTATAGAGAGTAGATGTTTATGAAGAGCACTACTGACCTGCTTCTGTTAATACTCATGTTGGTTATGCAAGAAGAGATACATTGAGTTTGATGTTGGAAAGACGACCTCTGTGATATTTTAAAGGGGAATCTGTTTCATAACGTGATGTAGTTGCCTTCAGTCTTTCATTATTTCTATCTCTCCTTTTTCTTTTTGTCAGCATTCTTCTCTCATTTATTTTACTTTTATTCTTTCATTATTTATGTCCTCTCACTTTCTTCCTGTCCCTATATTGTGTTGGTTTTCTTTATGTTTAAATTCTTCGTATTTTCTTTTTCTGTCCCTCTTCTTTCATTTTCTTTGTGTCTCACTTTTTCCTCTCTCCCAATTCTTCTCTCACTCTCCCCTTAAAAAGAAGTTTGTGATACAAATATGTGTTATTTCTAATTTATAACATGGCTAAGACTCCCAAAATAATATCTATAAGACAGTATGTAATATTGTTAACTTAACATTTATACAACAAAACAATAACAAAATCTATAATGAGACAGAAGGGCAACGTAGACTAAATTTATTCCATTATTCTATAAAACAAATAAAGTCAATAAGATCAACAAAGATAAAAACAATAGATAAACAAAAACTAACCTGCCAAAAACAACAACAAACAAATAAGACGGCGGATTCTGCCACGAAAAACAAAATAAAGATAAAAAAGGAAAAATTCAAAGCCTGAGCCGATCAATGCTTTACAAATTCAAGTCTTGTGAACGTGAAAGCACCCTGTACACTCGTGATACATAATTTCTGACCAGGGTGTGAGGAGCAGAAAGCTACAAATCGCCTGGTATTGCTCATTTCCCCACCCAGTACACCTATACAGGCTGAGTTCGAATGCAGGGTATGTGTGTGTTTGTGTGTGTGTGTGTGTGTGGTGCCTACCGTTCGTCTCTGGTCAGGGATATCGTATCACGAGTGTACAAAATAATTCACTAAAAATGTAAAACGTCACTCATACATAAATAAAAACAGCCAGCAGGTTCATCTCGGAAAAATTACAGAGAATAAAAACAAGTTGACAAAAAACGATACAGACAGCCCAACCATTGCATAAAAAAACAAAACATACACACACACACACACACACATACACACACACACACAAATACACACACACACACACAGACGGAAAACAGAATACTGAAAACTCTCTCTGAATACTGAAAAATACTGAAAAATACTGAAAAATACTCTCGCTGAAAACAGAGGCAGACAACCTGTACAAAAAATATACGGCCTACATACGCAAAACAACAAACCCCGGAAAAAACCCACAACTAAATCTACACACACACAGACACACACACACACACACACACACACACACACACACACACACATCAACAACACTGTCAAGACAGCTGCATACAAACTGTACATGCTGAGGAGGCTGAAATCCCTTGCTATGCAGCTACGTGAGTTGAGGAATATTTACATTATGTTTATACTTCTCAAAGCTTGGTCGTCATCCCTCTCTCTCACACAACAACGGTAACTTGAGAGAGTACAGAAAAGGGCGTGCCGAATTTTCTTTGGAGATAGGTACACGACATATGAGACCGCTCTCATCACCCTCGACCTGACTTCCCTCACTGACAGCCACACAAAGCTGCTAAAACAGTTTGGTGAAAGGCTTATATCTCCCATCCCAGACACAGACACTTCCTACAATACAACAACCCAAAACCCAGACATGCCATGAGACATTACAACAGACTCAAACCAATACGGGCTAATACAGAAAGATATAAAAAGAGGGCTATTCCCACAATTGTTAACATAATTAACAATCCATAGACGTTAGAAATTCCCCATCATACTCATCATCACCAATTTATTTGAGTATGTATGTAATTATATATGTATTTGAATATCTTTACCTATTCTATTTCTTTCAAATGTATGTATATTTTCAGCCTATGGCTGCCCTCATATTAATAAACCGTTTATTATTATTATTATTATTATTATTATTATTATTATTATTATTATTATTATACACTCACGTAAATATTTCCAGCCCCGACTCCCTCTGGCCATACAGAAGGGGAAATAATGATTCTGTATGGGCGTTTACCTTCCCCTCCTTACTAAAAAGTTTAATTACCCTTGTCACTTCTCTTTATTTGCCTCCCGTAATCCCTTTCTTCCTTCCCTATACCTCCCTCCCTGTCTACCTCACTATATGCATACCTATTCCACACATGCTCCCCCTCCTTCCTTTCCTATTTATCTACCTACCAATCCCACACATGGTCCCCTTCCCTCCTTTCCTATCTACCTACATATATGTCCCACACATGCTAACCCTCCTTCCATTCCTGTTTACTTACATATCTATCCCTCACATGCTGATCCTCCCTCCCTTCCTATCTACCTATATCTACTTATTTTACACATGCTGACTCTCCCTAACTACCTATCATAAACATACTGAACAGTAGGCTCTTTCTACGACCTGAGATTAGACTCCAAGTGCGGGGTAGAAAAAAAAAACTATTCTCTGAGGCACATGTTTTAGTCTCTCTCTCTCTCTCTCTCTCTCTCTCTCTCTCTCTCTCTCTCTCTCTCTCTCTCTCTCTCTCTCTCTCTCTCTCTCTCTCTTATTCTTATTACTATAGTTATACCAATATAATACTATAATATTACCTATACTATACGTGCTTGTGTAGTCGTGTGTGAGAGTACATGTGTACGTGCGTGTGCGTGTGTGAGAGAACACGTGTATGTATGTTAGTGTGTGTGTGACTGGAGAGTAAGTGTGATTTTACTTGCCTGACAATGAAGCACCTCAACACATATGGTACTGCATTTAGAGAACCAAAACTTAAAGAAATCTTGAGGTGTTGGCTTTGACTTCTCTAACATATAAGCTTGAATAATAATAATAATAATAATAATAATATTAATCGCACTGTGGGTGTTCGATGGTATCCTAAACCAAACAGCATACATTGTTCCTCTTGTCCCGGTCATTTTCCATTCTTCAGTGGTGTCAGAATGGATTGGGGGAGGAGGCCAGAGATAGTCACTAGATATCATGTTTACAGTCTCAAGTCGATGGACGAATGAGATGCACAGCTCGTAGTTTGCATAATTATAAACACTGGATTCTATTACGTGAATCAAGATGTGTTGTTGCTTTTTTTTCTTTTTAGAATTTAAGAATTTAAGATTTTTATCTGACTCTATGAATAACAAAAAATAATTAAATGTCTATTATAAGGGATTATAAGGGATACTATAAAGGTGAAATTTGCTCTCTCTTGGAGAGACAAAAGACCCAACAAACATGGTTTGAAGCGGTTTGTAAAAATATTATTTGTAGACTTCACTAGTGCATTCAATACTATTCAGCCCCTTATCATGATGCAAAAGTTACCCAGTATGAATGTAAATGCTAATTTAATTTTATGGATAAAAGAGTTTCTCACGGGCAAACCACAGTATGAAATATTTCTTAATACAGAATCAGAGGTAATAGTCACAAACACGGGTACTCCATAAGGGTGTGTACTTTCCCCTGTACTATTTTAATTGTACACCAGTGATTGCAGATCTAATATTGAAAACTGTTATTTTTTTTAATATACAGATGACACTGCTTTGATAGGTCAGTGTGTTAACAACGATATCAGTTACCGTGAGAAAGTAGATTATTTTAGTACATGGTGTAAAAACAACTATTTGGAGCTGAATTGCAACTATCAAATATTACCTTCTGGTAAGAGACTAAGGTCACTCCATTGTAGAACTACAAGATTTCCTAAAACTTTTGTTCCATTAAGCATAATGAGAGTTACTGAAATAATGCAACGAAACATGAAAACATAATACATAGGTATTGATGTCTGACTGTGCTGTATGTATGTAAAACAAAAAATAATGTGTATAAACTCTTTTAATCTATGTAGCCTACTACCTTCGAAAACTCACAGCAAAAATATCATGTAAACATTAAAATATTATTATTACTACTTGGCGAAATTTCGCCAAGTATGTTGCTCAGTGGTCTTGTGTGTTTGTGTGTTTGTAGCAATGTCTGTAGAGTTCGCAGTCTACAGGTCGCAATTCATGTCCGATTTTGCTGAAATTTTCATCACAGGTAGGCATCAACATTTCTAGGTCACTTATTGTTTTTCAAGGTCAAAAGTAAGAAATCAAGGTAAAACAAAACATTGATAAAACCTGTGCAGGATTTGAACCAACGCCGGTAATGGTGAGTGAGGAAAGGGGAACTCTAAGCGCTCATGGATAACCACTCAACCATCGTGACGGCATTGTTAATTCTGCTTCTGGTGGTACTTGAGCAATGGCCGTATTCCTAAAACTCGCGATTTGAGCATTAGGTCGAAAATCTAGGGGTCTAAGTTTTGCCATACTTTCGCCAAGTCCTCGCTCTACGAGCGAATGTTCAGTTTATTATTATTATTATTATTATTATTATTATTATTATTATTATTATTATTATTAATAATAATAATGCTACCTATTATGTTTCACAAAATCTCACCCCAGAAAAGGCATATTAAATGCAGAGATACAAATAGAAGGATTCGAACTGATACGAGTAGATAGACTATAGAAGGCAGGAAGAAAGGTGGAGTTGTAATTTATCTCAGAAATGATGTGATTCGACACACAAAAATACTAAAGCAGGAGTCCAATGGAAAAGTGGAATATTTGCTGTTACATATATCCAAATGGAACCTGGTGTTATCAACTATATATAGACCCCCATATTGCTCTACTGAAAACTTCATAAAGGCTGAGATAAACAAACTACTAACCATTTCAGGCCCCATGTTGCATCGTTTTTCGCAAAGATCTTGAAGGTTCGTAGTCAGATAATTATAACATTCTAACACAATGTTTACGACACCCCGCCGTAATTTATGGCGGTATAGTAGTTAGGCAAATTTGTATACTTAAGGAGTTTACTCTTATGATCTTAAGTTGTAGTCAGTGAGAACACAAAATTTTGAGCAAATGTTTGGACAAGGCGAGGTACCCCCTCTTCCTAAATCCCCCACCAGACTTGCTCCTTCAACACCCCTCATTCTATCCCCCGTCTCTCTCCCTCTCCCTCTCTTTCACTCTCCCTCTCTATCTCACACACTCTCTCTTTCCCACTCTCTCTCAGTTGCACACAGGGAGATATAAAGTCTTACTGACTCTTACACATTGTTATTCTAGACTCTAGAGTAATTTCGTAAAATAGATTAAGAAATAAATATTTTGTGTGTGGTAATGAATTGATGGTTTATGGACACAACCGTGATGGCTCGGTTGTCAGTTTGATATATTTTCACTGTGTGGTATTGTCGCGGCAATTTGAGAAATATGATGTAGATGGTTACTGGCATGTGATTGAAGAAGGTGGTGTGAACGTAGGCTACTGAAGGTGTGTTACATTCTTACAAGCCAATGGCCAATATGCTGAGATGCTCACGTGGGTGTAAAGGTGTGATTGCAATATGACTTTTTAATATGTTCAACCATGGGATGAACTCTGGTGCACTGATAACGATGATGATGAGGATGATATAATATTATTCCTTGAGAGCGATGAAGATTAAAATAAATTACATGTATAATTATTGTCTGTATCATTATTCCATTAATTATACAAGTAATATTATTTTGTTTACAATTACACCGATTCCTTCTATTTATTGAATATACCTATTGACCAATACTGTATATCTCATCAAATTATACGAACAATCAAACATGTCCAGAAAAACAACCATATGGAAATTTGCAATATAAGGTTATCATTATTATTTCCTACGAAACTACTTAAGCAAAGCAGTACAATGAGATTGAACAACATCATAGAGCAGTTCATATGCAAAAACCATGCAACTCATTGTTGGTGTATCACATTTGAGTTATAATGTAAGCCTTTTGAGAGAAAATCATGCGATATAATAATGTTTAAATCATGTTTTTATATATTGCCGTGTGTTGTGTAATTGAGAGAGAGAGTGAGAGTGAAAGAGAGGGAGAGGGAGGGAGAAGGGGGATAGAATGAGGGGTGTTGTAGGGGGATGGTGAGGAGGTTGTCTGGTGGGGGATTTAGGAAGAGGGGGTACCTCGCCTTGTCCGAACATTTGCTCAAAATTTTGTGTTCTCACTGACTACAACTTAAGATCATAAGAGTAAACTCCTTAAGTATACAAATTTGCCTAACTACTATACCGCCATAAATTACGGCGGGGTGTCGTAAACATTGTGTTAGAATGTTATAATTATCTGACTACGAACCTTCAAGATCTTTGCGAAAAACGATGCAACATGGGGCCTGAAATGGTTAATAGGTAATCCCGAGCCACATATTACGATTATAGGCGGCTTTAACCTACCAATTATTCAGTGGGATGCAATGCAAGTTTACGGCGGCTCAGCATCAGATCGGCAGCAGTCCAACGCATTTTTATCATTCATGGAGGAATATTTTCACAAATAATTGGTAGATACCCCCACCAGAAGAAGTATTCTTGACGTATCATAGTGAAAAGGCTGAGGGATTACATGGAAAAGAATGAGCTGTACAACCCTGGACAACACGGATTTAGAAGTGGAAGAGTTTGTCTCTCTCAATAGGACCGTTCGCATGAAGCGTGGATCTAGCGATTGACACCACATACTTCCAGATTTTTATTTTTTTATTTTTGTATTGGGTACATAGACAAAATTGCATATAGACCCTTCTTCGTTAAAATAACGTATTTACTATGATTTTAATATTCCAGTAAACACTTTAAAGACGTTAAAGTGCATATTAATGAGCTAGTAATATAGTTTGAGGAGTTTTATTGTGCTGTACTATTTTTGGTGTGTGTGCCTCAATGGATAAACATTCATCGGTTTTATATATACATGTGAATATTTCTTGATTTTTAATGTAGTATAAATGTTCCAAGTGACCACCAACAAAGGTAATAACAGAAAAATAAATTATTTCAACAGATACTCGCTGCCTACAGTACGACATGCTTAACAGTCAAAACAATAACAAACACAGCAACCAAGTGATGCATGATGTGTTCTCGTAGTAGTATCGGCTTGGTGGTGGTAACTGTTTCTACTGGGAATGATTTTCCCTTGTGTGATTTTTTACAATCGACAAAGAAGGCTTCAATACAAGATGAAGATGAAGATACAAGACTCAATCTGATGTTTGTTGATATTCGTTCATATGCTAGCCAGCCTCGAGGGCAGCAGACAGTACGGGGTACTACGTGACTATAGCTTTTTCAGCCATTAAACTCGCAAGAAACCAACACTAAATTATTCTGTTTCATTACAATGTCGATAAACTGGATCATTTGACTTCATAGTGATATCAATGGAACTGCTAAGGTGTGTGTTCGTATAAATACTAATACTAATATAGTTTTTAAATCATAATTATCGTTTGTTACCCTATATAAAATACATACATTTCTCGCGATGGTTATGGTGGTTGGAATATTTTTATACAAGCACATATACACAAACTACCTCTTGACAAAAATATTTTATACTAATATCAATGAATATTTGCCTTAAAAATAGTTAAATATCTCCGTATATATGAATTGAAACCTCTCTTCACCGAGTCAGTGTTCGATACACTCGTACTCCCGCTGACAAAAAATGCTTTATTTTCATGTTAATCACTTTGCTATTGACTCATGAGAACATTTATTTATAAAAATAGTTAATATTATACTTCAATACCTATGTAAAGTCAATAAATCTTCAACCTGGGCCTTATACAACCAACATCAAAGCACAACATAAAAAACATCACAAATTATTATGTGAGCTCATAGATAGGTACTCTTATGTTCTTAAGTGAATCAAAATAATGTTGTTAGTATAATATCATGACAGGGGGCCTGTGGTGAGCTAATTTGCATTGCCCTTTTTATAAAAAAGGAAATGTACAAATCTGGTGGTATGTGGCAGCTTTTTTCTTCATGCGAACGGTCCTATTATTACAACATCAGGCAGAAATACTGAATGCACTAGAGAACGAAGAAAGTGTAGATGTTATAAATTTAGAATTCTCTAAAGCTTTTGATAAAGTAGACCATATAATATTGTTAGGGAAACTATCAAGCCAATTTGGAATCACTGAAAAAGTCTTAAGCTGGTTGGAGGATTTCCTTACAAACAGAACTCAATCAGTAGCTTGTTTCGTGGCATAGTCGAGAGGAATCAGAAGCCTTCAAATATCATACGTACACGAGCAGCAGAGGGTCCTTAATAATACCAATGAACTATTGACAGCAACAATTCTCAGTACAACAACAATAATAATAATAATATTTGTTGCTTTATTATCATCTCGTCACCAAACATTTTCCTCCAACTGTTCTACATTTAATTATAGTTACGTCAATAAGATTATAAACTTATCCCTTTACACTTCATTTAATGTATATTAAAGTACTATGTTTCCTGAACTTCTTATATAGAAATTATAATCCAGAAAACAAAATAATACATGTTAGGTTTGGTGATAATATGACACAACATGCTTTTAATAATTACCGTCTTGACTTTTATTTATCGGAGTTGGTGTATATTTATTCAATCTTTTGTCATAGTACTATAATTTTCGGGTACAAACAATTCATTTATTATGTTGACAAAATACTTTACCGACAGTGCCAACATTCCCGCTTTTAAACACTCCATCAGTACAATAATTCGAGACTGCATTTCCTTTGTTAATTGCATTCCGCTACATAATTAAAAACAAGAGTAAATCTAGTTAACTCTGTAGGCATTAGACTGTGACTGTCTGTCATTGCGTCAGAACTGGTACAGAAGAGTAAATGTCAAAAGCAATGTCGTCTCTAACCTAACCTAACCTAACCTAACCAAGCCTAGCCTAGCCTAGCCTAACCTAACCTAACCTAACATAACCAAACCAAACCAAGCCAAGCCTAACCTTACCATACCTAACCTAACCTATCTTATCTTAACCTAACTTAACCAAACCAAGCATAACCTAAGGCCTAAGCCAATTAAATCTAACCTAATCGAACCTAGTCAACTTAACCTAATCAAACCTAACCTAATCTAACCTAACCAATTGTAAACAAACCTAACTAAACCAAAGCTAACCTAACCCAACCAATTGTAAACAAACCTAACTAAACCAAAGCTAACCTAACCCAACCAAACGTAGCATCTCTTGCCCGGTGATAAACTCGTATATTCATAATGTGGCGATTAGATAAAATTGTCTTCACGGATAAAATATATGCATCTATAAGTCACATATTATGGCCAAATTAGACAGAGATTAACAAAGACACAACATTCACAACCCCATGATATTCCTTAAGAGGGAATTTTATGTTGGTAAGTCAGGAGCAACTGAATCTTCCAAGCTATTCCAGGCAACAGAACACTATTATTTTTGCTCTTCTGGTCCTGTTTCCTAGCATACTTTAGAGGAACCAAGGCACTCCAATGTATCAAAAAAGAATTACGACCTTAATGTAAATGCATAAGGAAGACAGACCCATCCACCCCACCCCACTTCACCCCCCTGCATCTCCAGCCAGTATTAAACCCCATTCTCCTCCTCCCTCTCCAGACCCCTCCACTTTCCTCCTCTCGTCCTTCTCCAGCCCATCTTAATCTTCTCCCTTCTTAATCCCATCCCCCTCACCCCTCACCCCTCTTCGTGGTGGTATGCTTCATGTGGTAGTCTGAAGTGTATTTACAATACGTGTGTGTGTAGTGAAGTGTGCTCTTTCTTTTTTCTCTCTCTATGTTTATTTTCCTCCGCCTGTTTATCTAAATTCAATTACTTTTCTGTCTGAGTATTCGGAGACGAGTTTAATTGTGTGCATTTATCTTTTTTTCATACATAATTATGAGTGTATCTGCGCTCAAGGGATTATTACAGTGTTGGTAAATTTGGAGTAACTAATTCCTGCAAACTATTCCTGGCAATAGTACACCATTATTCTTATTCATCTGGTAATGTTTCCTGGCATACTTTAGACTTTAGAGGAATCAATGCCGAGTCTAATGGACCAAAAGTGTATTATCCCCTTATGTACAGTCGCGAACCAAAGTTTCGGACCCCCCTTGGCTGATAGGAAGGCGAAGACAGTGTTAATGATATGCTGAACGATCGGACAAACTGGTGTATCAAGTTTGTAAAGAAACAGTGTAAGGTTTATTTTCACAAACAACTAACTGCAAGTCATCGAAAATGAAGCTCACACTGTTTCGCTACCAACTCGATACACCAGTTTGTCCGATTGTTTAGCATATCTTTAACACTGCCTTCATCTTCCTGTCAGCCAAGGGGGGTGCGAAACTTTGGTTCGCGACTGTACATGTGCATTTGTGTACTCACTTTATTATAATAAGTGCTCTCTCTCTCTCTCTCTCTCTCTCTCTCTCTCTCTCTCTCTCTCTCTCTCTCTCTCTCTCTCTCAAAGTTAGTACCAGAACCAGTTATGCCTCAAAAACACTGGCTACCATTTGGACCCTGTGATTGTGTATGAAAAGTGGAGGTTTCTGATTCCTACTGACCATGCTACAAAACAAGCTCTTTCTATATGGGTGTGTGTTTCGTGGCAATACTTGAAGGAGTCATTTATCTCTAATTTTCTAACTTCATCACAGAGTCCCTTAATTAACATGTAAGAGGATGCACCATTCATATTATGGACCCAGAGATGTAGTAAGAAACTTGGAGGTAAATGAGTCCTTCAATTATTGCCATGAAACACCACCTATTTGAAAGGAGCTTGTTTCGAGGCATAGTCAGGAAGAATCAGAAGCCACCAGGTCTCATACACGATCACAGGCAGGGTCCCTTAACCTGGAGAAAATGTACCAATTTGCACAATACATTTTTTGGCTCTCACGTTGTAATGAAATACAAGACTAATTATACCAAAATTCCAAACAGGTGAGTACTAACTTACCTGAAACTTATAAACATTGGAATGTACGAGAAATATGTAGCTACAGTAATTTTATATTATTACTTAAAAGGGAATAAGTGTGTAATTTTTTTGCCTGGTAATATAATAAAAACGTGGAGTAGAGATAAGGCTAATCTTACGCCACAATGCAGAACTAATTTCACGATGACTACACACTCATTAACAGTCTACAGAGTTTACCCTGGGTAAGGAAAGAAGGCTCACTCCAATACCCTTTATACCACATATAGAGACTGACAAACCAATCAACCAACCAACAACATGGAACCAACACTCACTCCCTCTTCGACTGTTTGAAATTGCAGCTCGCAGAGAAACATTATGGAACTCTGTGTTTATACTGCACTGAAGTACCCGCCTCCATGTTTACACAAAAGTCCAACCAAAGTGAAAGATATAAAACGTGGGTCAATTGGAACTTTTACTGTAGCAGCGATAGTAATGTGAGTCGGGTATAATCTTTTTCGCCAATGTTTATCAGTCTCATTTTCTTGTGCGTAAAATATAGTAACCCTGCAACAGAATGAATGTATTTCGACGTTAGGTGACAAAAACAAAACATGCATTCAGACCCGTACATCAAGTTACAACAAACCAAAAAAAATCTCCTGTTTAATATAATACCTGGCTCCATACCATGTTTTATTATACAATCTTCAGCAAATGTTTTATTGTAAAAAAATATATTGGCATCGCTTGGTAGAAACAAGACAGATTACCTTTTAAGTGTTGCTATTACATTTACAAGAAATTAACCTTCATACACAATTTGTTACATACACAACTTTGTTAACAACATGTTTCTTACATAAACATTTTGTTACACACATTTTTGTTACATTTTTCCTATATACACATTTCTCATACATAAACATTTATCATACATACACATTTTTGTTACGTTTGTTACATTACATCTTTGTTAGCCAGTTCATATCCTATAATTTTTGAAGGAATGAACAGTCGTCATAAACTCTCACAACATAATGTCTCTTTAAACTGTCTGTGGAGGTATGAGATGGGAGGGTTTCAAGTAGCCTGTTGCAATTAAAATGTCGATGGTGAGATAAATCAGCAATTAAGGACCCCCCCCCCCCCCTCACACACACACAGAGAGAGAGAGAGAGAGAGAGAGAGAGAGAGAACTAACAGTACCATTGCCTGATGTATGTTGTAATGTCGGTTATAAACCAAGGGCATCAACACACACACACACACACACACACTAATTAAGGAAATGAAGGGAGAGTAAAGAGATTTAGGAGATGTCTTTTAGCATTCAGTCAGCGTGAGATAAAGTGGAGGAAGAGGAATGGATAAAGAAGTGAGAATGAAAATGAGGAAGAGAAAGTGAAGGATAGATGGGAATATGGGAAGCATGAAATAAACAAAACTTGTAGGGTAATAAGAGGAGAATGAAAAGAAGATAGGAGAAGAGAAGGAGGAGGAGAATGAGAAAGAGATAATGGTAGAGAAGAAGCGACGAGGAAAAAGAGGGAGGTGGAAGAAAAAAGGGAAAGATAGCTAACGGGAGCAAAGGAAGGAACAAACAAACAGTGAATAGAAGGAGGAATAAGAGAGGGAAATTAAAAGAATTTATAAATAAAAGTGGAGGGGGATATGACCAAAGGAAAAATGGAGGCAGAGAGATGGATAAAAATTTGACGAGGGAAGGGAGAGAATAATAAAAGGATAAGTGGAATAACACACTCACACATATATAAGGAAAAAAAGGAAGAGGGGAGAACAGAGAATATAAAGGAAGAAAGATGAGAGTCAAACGAAGAAAGAAGTGGCAAAAGGAAGAGGGTGAGAGAGGCAGAAGGAAGATTGAAATGATGCAAAAATGAAATCGGTGATAAAGGAAGGAAGGGAGGAAGGCGAAGAAGGAAGGAAAGTATTGAAGAGGGAGAGAGACAGACATGTAGCCGTGGGGGGTCCAAACTCTGCTTCTCTCTGTCTGTGGAAATACCAACCGGACTCTCAATTATATTTCAGTATGGTTATCTTTACCAACCAACCCAACAGACTCTTACAAACCATCTGTAGATGCTTACTATCCGTCTGTTGTAGTCTTTGTTTCAATCAACTCTTACTTACATCATTAAAATGAAGTGCCCTTATTAGTATTACTGGGGAATATATTATAATTACTCAAAGGTTTAGAGTAAACTCATGGACTTGTCTCTATTTACTGATGTAGCTTATATATCAGTTACAGGTTACAGGTTATTACTGGACACAACTCCATCCTCCCTAGCTTTCTAGCCCATGGCTGGGCTCCAAGCAAGTTCACCTCTGTTCTCACACTCACGCCTCAGGTGCCACAGTGCCACACCCACTACATAGGTTACAGTTCGTGAGAAATAATGCTACGTCTATACATAAAATACAGACATGTTAGATACAAGATTATATAAGAATAATATGAGTAAATATATATTGTCCCTTTCTCTATATACGAGATGACAATAAACAGTTGATTATAGCATAGAGATTAACATACAGATAATAATACAGAATGAAATCTAGCATTCAGAGCTTGAAACAAAGGAACAGTGTTAGTGAATCCATGCCACCCTGTCATCAATTTACACAGGATGCTACATGACAGGTTGCTGGTTTTAACGAGTCACCGGCTTAAAAGGAATGCATTTTAATTAAGGTAGTCATGTTTTGTGAACGTGATAGTGACACGGATAAAGACAGACAGAATTAAAGAAACGGATATCGACTTGAGAGAGAGAGAGAGAGAGAGAGAGAGAGAGAGAGAGAGAGAGAGAGAGAGAGAGAGAGAGAGAGAGAGAGAGAGAGAGAGAGAAAGAGAGAGAGGGAGAGAGAGAGAAGCATAATCACACACACACACACAGAAAGAGAGAAAGCATGGTTTCACACACACACACACACACACACACACACACACACACACACACACACACACACACACACACATACACACACACACACACACAGAGTGAGAAAAAAAACATGGTCTCACACACATACACAGAGAGAGAGAGAGAGAAAGAGAGAGGGAGAGAGAGAGAGAAGCATGGTCTTACACACTCATACACACAAACACACACACAGAAGCACACACACAGAGTGAGAGAGAGAGAGAAAGCATGGTCTTACACACTCATACACACACACACATACAGAGAGAGAGAGAGAGAGAGAGAGAGAGAGAGAGAGAGAGAGAGAGGAACTAACTTGCCCCGCCCCAGGACACTCAACTCACACCTTCATGTTCAACTCTACTGACCCTGGAGCTAGAATATGCTACTGACCCTTCCCCTCCCCTTCCTCTCCCTTCCCTTTCCCTTCTCCCTCCCTCCTCTACCTTCCATTTCCCTTCACCTCTTCTCCCTCCTTATTTCTCCCCTCCATCCTTCTCTACCTTCCCTTCCCCTCCCTCCAATGGGGTGGAAAGAGTTTAAGATGAGAGAGAGAGAGAGAGAGAGAGAGAGAGAGAGAGAGAGGGGTGATGGGGTGGAGGAGTAGGGAGGAGGTTCATGATGTCCATACTTCCCCTTCTCCCTCCACTTCTCCTCCTCTTTCCCTCCCTCCGTCTCTTCTCTCCTTTCCCTCCTCCATCTCTCCTCTCCCTTCCTTCCTACTTTCCCTTACCCCTCCTCCACTTGACATATCTCTTTCTGTCTTCTTTATTTTATCTTTATCTCTTTATCTATTCCATCTGTAGGTGTTTATATCTATACCACCATTTATAAATCGACATATTCATATTTCCCTACTACCGGTACGTATCTTTATCAGTCCCTTTCTTACCTCTCTCTCTCTCTCTCACCCTTATTTCTTCTCTTATACAAAACATTTTCCTACCGTCCATCCCAACCTCATTCTCTCACCCACCCTCTCTCACTCCCTCCCTTACCCTCTTTTTCTGACCCACCCTCTCTCACTCACTCCCTCTCCCTCTTTTTCTCACCAGCTCTCCCCCCTTCAGTCCATTCCCCCTTTTTCTTTCTTTCACCAATCCTCCCTCCCTCCCTTCTCCCTCCTATTTTTACTCATTCCACTCTCCCTCTTTCTCTCACACACCCTCCCTCCTATCCTGGTTTTCTTCCATCGTATATCATAACCTACATTCCTTTACAGTCTCCTTATCCCAAAACAAATACATCACGTGTACAAACAAACAAACAAACAAACAAACAGGGCTGTAAGGGTCACAAGAGTCATATGAATCGATCGTTGTTTGCTTTCCTCTGAATTTGTATTTTGTTTTTCTGTTTCTTACAAACTATACCGAGACTATTTTTTTTACTGTTTGTATTAACGTAATTTTGCCTCATTGTAACCAAGACTCATAAATCCGTATTTTGTTGTGCCTCTTGTGTTGAATTTACCGAGGCTGTATAATATTGCTTTTTGAGCTTACCGAAGCTATATTATATTTCATTGTTTGTCCTAACTTTACCTCTTTGTAACCAAGACTCACAAAGATGTATTTTGTTTTACTGTTTGTTTTGAATGTATAGAGGCTGTATTTAAATTACTGTTTGTACTAAATTTAACCAGATCATTTATTGCTAGACTACAATACAAACCTCCTACAAAAAGATACATATTGTACAGCAATGATATATACATTCTCCCCAACACACACGATCAGGAGACTGAGTGACGGAAAGGCGAGCAAGGCAAGTTTGTACAGCACCTAGAATAAAATGTCATTATAAAGTGCAAAAGTTTCACACATTGCTTGCGGCAGTGATAATAAATAACCTATTCAGTCTCAGATATTTTACATTAGGATTAATAATTCAGTATTCTTCAAGCTCTAGTGATCAAGGTCGCTGATGCTTTAGTTCTGTCTTAGCTGAAGTAGGAAGGAAATAGTGTTGGTAAATCTGGGGCAACTGAATCCTTAAAACTATTACAAACAAATGACTACCTTTTTTTTCATTTGGTTTTGTTTCTTGGCGACTCTGTTCATGACTCTATACTTACAATCAAATATTATTTATCCCACTTTATAAACTGTAACAATTATTATTCCACTTTATATACTGTACCAATTATTATCCCACTTTATATACTGTAACAATTATTATCCCACTTTATATACTGTAACAATTATTATTCCACTTTATATACTGTAACAATTATTATCCCACTTTATATACTGTTACAATTATTATCCCACGTTATATACTGCAACAATTATTATTCCACTTTATATACTGTAACAATTATTATCCCACTTTATATACTTTATGTACTTTATCGCCGTTCTTTACAAACTGAACTAATAACCAATGAGACCAGTCAGTGATAAAACAATGTATAAGTGTCTCAAATGGGTCTATGTTTCATCCATTCACCATCACTCAAATGGAAACCAATAATAATCATGCGCAACTCATTCAACACCTCGGAAATGAAAACCAATACATATTGGGAACTGTTTCTATACATTGAAAATGTCTAACAATGCATCAAGGGGAGATTCTCTTGTTGGTGGTTTGGAAGGACTCTGATTTCTCCAAACTATGGCAGGAATAGTACAGTAGTAATAAGGTATCTGTTTCGTGGTATAGTTTGGAGGAATCAGAGACTTTCCAATTCATCAACAAGAGAATCTCCTCTTAAAAGAACTCGTGTCAGGAGCAGCCTGAAGTAGGTCAACCCCTTCTTCTATGTATTACACACGGAAGAATGAAGTGGAGTGTAAGGCAGGGTGGCTATGTGTGTATTTTTGTTATCTATATTGTATAGGTCATGCACGGTATCTTAGCTAATTGGGGCATTTAACCTTCACCATCAGACACCCTCTCTCTCTCTCTCTCTCTCTCTCTCTCTCGTGATGGTAATGACGACGATGTTGCCGAAACCTCAAACGACGATAAAGAATACGAGGGCCAAGAAGACGAGAAAGAAAATAGAGTCGAGAAAGAGAATAAGAGAAGAGAGTCGAGAAGGAGAAGAAGAGAGTCGAGATTAATGAGAAGTGCATAACAGGAAGACTTACATGCTATAAGCCTATCAAGGATGAAGAAATAAAATGTATTCATAAAATGCCTCGGGGTGAAATAAGTTAAATACCACTTATCAATCAAAGACAAACAAATGGAAAAATCAATTGTGAGACGCTCTTGTATGAGGAAATTGTTTGTTCTTCAGCTGAAACGATTTTCGATAAAAAATATTTAATATCATATAAGGAAAATCTAAACCGGTAATCAATGAGTAACGCAACACTGAAAAAAAGATCTTAGTAATGAACAACAGAACTTTTATAACACTAAATCATAATAAAGGAGAAAAATAAAATAGTATTCAACAGAGAGAGAGACTACCAAGGATTTCTAGAATTCAGAAAAAGTAAAAAATATAATAATACGTAATAATAACAGCTTCGACAAGATCATGATACCTGTCTGTTGATAGAACGGACAGCTTAAGGGACCCTGTGATGTATAGTAGTCAGAGAACTGGAGGTAAATGAGTCCTTTATATATTGCCACGAAACACAACCTATGTGGTAGGAGGTTGTTTCGTGTCATAGTTAGGAGGAATCAGAAGCCTGCAATTCTCATACACGATCACAGGGTCCTTAAGTAGATCCACGCAAGCCAGACATAACAACGGTACAGAATCTTAGTTGTCATCATTCCTCACAAAAATAATAATAAATCAAGAAAAACTGACTCCACTGGTTTGAGCAAAGCTTCCATAATCCAGACTACATTGTATCCCCTCTGCTTCTTATTATAATTTAACTCATGTGAGGCTTTATAATGTTCACAAGTAAATCGACAATACAATAAAGTAGATCAAATTCTTTATATTCAAGTATTAAACTTCCTCTGGATATTTAGGATCGAAGGGAACACGTATCAAGTGAAACAATGGTACTCAAACAAGGAACGATAAGTATATATATATATATATATATATATATATATATATATATATATATATTTTTTTTTTTTTTTTTTTTTTTTTTTTTAATGCATTACACTAACATGGAACTTGAATGGGTCTCCATCATTGCAACTAAAAAGGACATTGTGTTAAGACGAAAACCTGTCTTTGGTAAATTGTAGGGCTACTGAGTCCTTGCCATGAAACAGAGCCCCAAGTTATATCACTGAGGTCGTCTATTTCCTGGTATTGTTTTGTTTGGGATGATCAGTAACCTTCCAGTTTGCCAGAAAGAATTTCTCCTTTTCAAGAAACTGGCCTGCAAGTCCATGTTACCATGGCATATGAAACTCTCAGAACTCTTATCTTCACCTTGTTATAGTCATGAACGAGTTTCCAGACTGTGTGTAAAAAGTGTTTAAACAAGGATAAAACTAAACTTACTGAAGGGAGTAGTATACCTTTGATTCTTCCATAATATGCCAGGAAACAGATCCAGATTTACAATAATAATGGTGACCTGTTGCTTGAAATTGTTTGGAGGAATCAGTTGCTCAAGATTTACCAACACTGTTCTTCCCTCTTAAGGTGATGATTTACAGAATAATGAATATCTATTGCTAGTTACTAAATGACATATGTTTACTCATGATTGCAGCTTCTGGTTTACATTACTTGCATATGCATACCAATGTGATGTGCAGACGTGGTCAAAAATAACCATCCATGTAGGGGTAACTCACGTAAGAGCTTAACAAGACTTAGTTTCCTCTGTTCCTTAACTGATAAACTTTCCAATAAATAGGTTAAGTACTGTACCATCTTTTCATTAACTACAAGCAGCTACGCACTACATAAACCAAAAACATCATATCTGAACGTGAAAACATTAGACAGCAATATGTTTGAGATACTCATGTGTGATTATTATTGACCACGACTGTACATTATTATTATTAAAAATAGGCCAAAGACAAAAAGCTGGGAGAGAATGCAGGCATTCTATCAATCCGAGGACCCCAGCCCCATGAATCCAACCTGAAGAAAAGAAGACAGCTTAAAAAAAAAAAAGGAGCAGTTAGCTAAATAAAAATATATTAGCCCTACACTTGAAGCCAGCCAGTCCTACACCATCAAAGACAGAATCCTCGCCTTCCTCTGGTCTCCATTCTTTTCTTATTATTATTATCATTGTCTTTATATATCTGAACATTGTCACTGCATACAAACTTACTTTAGAGAAGGAGTAGCGACTTCCTCTAACCTTTGTGGACTCGATGGGAGGAGGAGAAGAAACCAGAGGAGAAGAGAGCAGAAGAGGAGGAGGAGGAGGAAGATGAGAATGAAGAGAAGATAGAGAAGGAGGAAGTAGAAGAGGGTGAGGATTAAGGTGGTAATTCTTTATTGGTACTGTACATTGTAGTGCCTTGATTCCTCCAAAGTATGCTAGGAAACAGGACCTGAAGAGCAAAAATAATGGTGTTCCGTTGCTTGGAATAGTTTGGAGGATTCAGTTGCTCCAGATTTACCAACACAAAACTTCCCCCTTAATTAACTTACTCGTTACGTATGAAGGTAGAATGCGTCCACACTCACCTCACCCACGACCATTCCTGTTTTCACTTCTTGGAAATTGCTTGAAAGGTCAGTGAGGTTCATCTTTGTTACTGTGTACGGGAGAGCAACAAGGGAGCTCCGTTTCACCTCTCAGGGATACGATGTTAAGGAGGTTATTATTTATTTGTACATTGGAGTGCCTAGATTCCTCAAAAGTACACTGTGCCATAAAACAGAACCAGATGAACAAAAATAATGGTGTTCTGTTGCTTGGAATAGTTTGGAGGAATCAGTTGCTCCAGATTAACCAACACAAAACTTCCCCCTTAACGCTCAACAGAATATATTCGTGTAAAGAACAATATCTGATGCGAAGAAAACAAATATAGTATAATATTTATGCAGGGCCCATTTTAATATTGTGTGTAGCCAGAAAAAAAAATCATACTTTAACTTTCATTGCCAGTTTGAAATACAAGCGTAGCTTATTTATAAACACGTGGAGTTTATGGGGACCGCGATGTACTCAGAAAAACTGGACGTATATACTATAAGGTACGCGCCTGAGCATGCTCAGATTAAGTATAGGGTAGAGAACGTAATGTGTAAGTTAAGGTACGATTTGATTTGGGTAATAGAGCATTGGTAATATCTTTTTTAAGATCTGATTTAGGGCTGGGTACAAAGGGCACGTGCACTGGGCCCCCTCGCTATTATAGAGGTGAAATATAAGAATGTGACAATATAATAGTAATGTATGCTTAACATCAGCGACATATTGATTGGCAGGAGCCCGCATTACTCCAGTACCAAGGCCATCTTAACATGTAACTCTGGCTCTGATCCTTAGCCTTACCTTGAGTAACACTAAATTTGCGATAATAGACGTAAGCATAGCCTATACATAGGCTATTATTGATGCTCCAAGTCGAATACTTAGCAAGGTTATTAGCAGAATACCGCATGTCCAATTCTAGGAACCACGACTACTAATCCTCCCAAGCACAATACAACTCGACCACCACGTCTGACAGGGAAGGGAAGGTTAAAGTGCTTCCTTCAGACTGTGCAATTACGAGTATAAGGGGATGGTATATATTTTTGATGCAATAGAGCATCTTGATTCCTCCTAAGTATGCCAGGAAACAGGTCCAGATGATCAAATATAAAGTGGCCTGTTGTTGCATGGAATAGTTATGGAAATATCAGTTGCATGTTCTAGATTTACCAACACAGTAGTATCTCCTTCAAGTTTAGTTTACCATAGCCTTCTACGTAGTGGGGGTTCATATTTAAACATTTATCTAAAATTTTCTGTATGGATTAGGAATAACAACACCGTATATATGAGGAGGAGAAGGAGGAGGAGAGGAGCCTTTATTGACAATGTTTCACTACTTGCTTCTTCGTGTCAATGATTGTTTGTTGTTCCTTATCCATCCCCCCAAACTTATGTGTAATTATATTGTACTCAACTTTCTCTTATTGTTATTGATTGAAATGAAGCCATTACTCAGTTGGCCACAGTTTCACTCTCTATATGGCTGCTTCGTCTTGTTTCCTATACCCCGTCTTCGCCAAGCCACACACACACATTATAATAATCAGTCAATAGCAATCTTGTTCGAGGGGATATATGGGTGGGAAATAATCATTATATCCCTATACTTTATAATGTAACTTTATATATGTGGCAAGTCCTCTTAATTAAGGTGGTAATTCTTTTTTGGTACATTGGGGTGCCTTGATTCCTCCAAAGTATGCTAGGAAACAGGACCAGAGGAACAAAAATAATGGTGTTCTGTTGCTTGGAATAGTTTGTAGGATTCAGTTGCTCCAGATTTACCAACACACTACTTCCCCCTTAAAAAAGTATGATAGAGACCCACTGAACTTTTATGCAAGTAATTGAGTCAGTGTGTGTGTGTGTGTGTGTGTGTGTGTGTGTGTGTGTGTGTGTGTGTGTGTGTGTGTGTGTGTGTGTCAAGGGTTTCTCTCAGCTGTGTAAAGGGGATTTCAGGGCCTTTCATCTGTGTTAAGGGGGTGCGGGAATAGGGGGACAGGCTTAGGGGGGTTTAGGGGGTGTGGGGGATTTTGGGGGGTGCGGGAGTAGGAGGACAGGCTTGGGGGTGTTAGAGGTGTGTGGGAATAGGGGACATGCTTTCTACCCCCCTCCCACCCCGCCAAGCCTGTCCCCCTATTCCTGCACCCCGCAATCCTGTCCCCTACACCCACACCCCCTAATAAAGTGTTCTAGGAGTCTTTTTTGTGTGTGTAAATATCCCTACCTTGTACAGAATCATAATATGAGTCTTAATTTTCTGTTAGGTAACTTTATTGCCATTGGCCTCAAGTCCTTTACGGATCTTTATATGTATTAAATGTCCTCCAAGAAGAATATATCAATGGAAGAGGAACTAGAGGAGGTGAGGTAAAGGGAATGGGTGAAATGTGAGTGGAACTGTAATATTTGATAGCGCTAAGCTGTGTACATAAAAACTGTATAAATGAATGACGTATGATGACTGGTTTGAGAGTGGAGGTGGAGGACTGTATTCATAAACAACACTAAAAAATGAGTCCCTGATGGTTTGTTTACCTACACAGCCTCTACGTGATAAACACAGATGTAATTCTCGGATCTCAGTCTTCTTGTTACTCCTCCCGATTACCGAGAAGCGTTCAAGGAAACCCACCAACAGATGAACTCCTTGTTACCGTTACAGTGGCGAGGAGGACAAGGAGTATATAAGGAGGTGGCCCCGGACAACACAACATAGTCTATTCAAGACCTTCACCATCTACACAACCTCCTTACCTTACTATCAATAATAGCCAACATGAAAGTCGCTGTAGGTTTTATGATGCACTCATATATAATAATAACAAAACATAATAGTTTGGTATAATTGCATTTTTTCACATCCCAAAATATGTTATAGTTTAAACTAATTTACATCCTATTTATACTCAAAGCTGAAACAATTACTTCACCAATTGCCAATTACAGGTTTACTTCCCATTCTTTTTCAAAGCTCAAGAATCAATCCATTATTTCCAAATTTCAGGTATTCCTGTGTGTGTTGGGTGTGGCTGTGGTGGCCAGCTCTCAGCCTCTTACCATGTCTCATACTGATAGTTTCGCCGAAGTTATCCGCAAGTTCCTGCCCTCCATTTTAAAGAAGACTCTTGCAGAAGGAGGCACCGAGTTTGAGATGGTTGAGAAAATTGACAACGCTTTCTATGATCTTGCTCGTACTAAGATTAATCTGCAACTCTCCATTGGTGATATTGACAGTACCGATGCTGCCCGTCGTCTCCAACGTGTTGATGAAGCTCAAAGCACCGGGGCTAAGCTTTATGATAACCCCGTCTATTAAGATGTCTCCTACTAAATTTAATGATATTCATTAATATTAAGGAAATAATAGAGCAACAACTATTGCCTTAATAATGAAACACTCTACTGTACACTAAAGTTGAACTTTAAATGTCACACCTTGTTTGTTATCAATAAAACTGTCTTCTAAAACCTGCAAACTTTTACTACTGTACTGTCTGTCTGTCCCTCAATGGTAATCTGTTTGGTGACCCTCAATGGTAATCTGTTTGGTGACCCTCAATGGTAATCTGTTTGGTGATCTTGTAATAACTTTGTGAACATTCAGAATATTCACGCACGACACTATCCGTCAATAATTATTTATGTGTATAACTTATTCATTAGCAATGTCCAAACAAACAACTGCATGGTATTGGTAGGCTACAACATATTCCTGGTGTGAGAGTGAGAACACAATCCATATTATACCTTCATTAGCTATGCATTATAATCATGAGAGTACTTGGTTTTTTTTTACCATCCTCAATACTGACTTCTGCCTCTGATGTCTCCTATTTGGCACTAAGGAACTTGACATTGGGAGAAATTGACCATCTTTAACTTGGGCTGTACCACCCATTCATGTGTCCAACTGTACACGCGAGCTCGTAAATTCACGTCCACGTACTTAGATGTTTATTCCATTTGAGCTGCATGGTAACATTCATTTGGTGTGGAATCAGAGTAGGTGGTAAATAGTAGAAGGAGATGATACACTCTTTAAGTTACAATGACACCTTCTATACACAGTGTTACCAGCTTAGATGACATAAACATTTGGGGACGTGGTCGCGAATTTAAGAGTTCGAGTGTGCAATAGTTTACATTAGCGACTTTGAACCAGTGAGTATAATGTTGCTAATTTCATGCCACTGACATTAAGGGTGTAATTCGCTTTTGTTACATTGGAGTGGCTTGATTCCTCTAAAGTATGGTAGGAAACACGACCAGGGAGAGCAAAAATAATGGTGTTCTGTTGTTGCTTGGAATAGTTTGGAGGATTCAGTTGTTCCAAATTTACCAACACCGAATTTCCTCCTTAAGAAGCATCAAGGTAACAGTGTGATCAAAGGCTTCTCCTCGATTGGCGTATTATCCCTCATACTGACACTAAGAACTTGGAAAACCACCAGTGTAAAAAGAGAGCACAGGTGGACGTTTTAGGTGGATAAGATAAATCGTGGAATTGAAAGTGTCACAAAACCCTAACCAATTCTGAGCGTGTGTTCGTATCAGGGAGTTTGTAGCAGTTTACAAGTCACTAAGTTTATCGCAGGTTGATTAGAAATGAATGAATGAATTTGGTATAAAGTGTATAACTGTAGTATCCTAGAACCTACTAAGTGAAGGATACTCCTCACGTCTTAACGTAAATGTGTACTCTTCTTAATATTACGTACGGTAGATGAGTTCTTCAAATATTGCCATGAGACACTGTCGTTATGATATGAGCTTATTTCGTGGCATAGTCAGGAGGCATCAGAAGCCACAGGATCTTATAGATGAGCACAGGGTACCTTAATTATTGTTCCATCAAAAGCTGTCGTAATTTATATTTTGAGAGTTGTACAGTACACTCGAGCTCGTAAATTCGCCGACCACGTACAGTACGTAAACAATTATGTCATGTGAGCACGAAACGCTGTGTGGGGAAGGTGTCATTGTAAGTCAGAGATTGTATCATGTCGCTCTAGTGTGTTCCACCAACTTTGATTCCTCCCCAATCAATGATACCAGCTCAAGTGACATAAACATCTATATCCATGGTCGCGATTTTACGAGTTCGAGTGTACATTATGTAAGCATGGACTAGTATCGCAGCAGGAAGCTCAATGACAGTAAATATATAACCTTTTTATCGAGTAAAGAGGGAAAGCAGATAGCAGGTCAGTCAGGTTCGCAACAGGTGGAATGTACAGTCTGCAGCATAAATTCGCGTCCATCTCGTGTGATTAATAATACTAATATGACCAGATAGTTACATTCTGAACCAGTTTCTATCCTAACAACATGTGTAATTTATCATATGTGAACTATGTCTGTCATCTCTTTATTCAAATTATATTACAACATCAATATAACTCATACATACGTAGGTAGAAATGAAGAAAACTTATGCTGCTGAATATACTCCTACTTAACTCACTAGATATAGCTCACAAAAAGGGAGTTGCTGATATAATATGTAATCCATTTACTCTGATGTGATGTACTACACTTTTCACTAAGGTAAACAACAACAACAACAACAACATCAACAACAACATCAACAACAACAACAACATCAACAACAACATCAACAACAACAACATCAACAACAACATCAACAACAACAACAACAATGCATTACAATGGCTTTATGGGATTCTTATACATGAGAGAGATGTCATTCATAAAGAGAGTCCTGACAGAGGGTTATCAGTTTTCATTGCCCTAATAATTCGTTGAGGTCCAATTATGTTTGCGAGACCAATAAAAATTTCATACTATTAAGGGACTCTGTGATGTAGTCTAAAAGTTGGAGAAAAATGAGTCCTTCAAATATTGCCACAATATACCATCCATAGGAAAGGAGCTTGTTTCGTGGCATGGTCAGTAGGAATCAGAAGTCTCCAATTTTATACACGATCACAGGGTCCTTAATCAAAATGGTCTTCATGTGTGTGTAAGGAGTTCTCGGGGCTCTTCAGTTATGTTTAGTGTATCATAAAACCTTTATCTCTTCGTTAGTCTAAGGGGGCTCTACAAAGTTGGTAAATCTGAAGCAACTGATTCACCCAAACAAACTATTCCAAACAACAACAACATTATTATTATTATTATTATTATTATTATTATTATTATTATTGTTATTATTATTATTATTATTATTATTATTATTATTGTTATTATTATTATTATTATTATTATTATTATTATTATTATTATTATTATTATTATTATTATTATTATTATTATTATTATTACTATTATTATTACTATTACTATTACTATTACTATTACTATTATTATTACTATTATTATTATTACTATTATTATTACTATTATTATTATTATTATTATTATTATTATTATTATTATTATTATTATTATTATTATTATTATTATTATTATTTATCTGGTATTATTTGTCTTCTGGCATATTTAGGAGGAATCTAGGCGCTGTAATGAACCAAAAGTATTTAAACTCATTATGGTTCTCAGATTCCCCAACACGAAATGAACAAGACATCATTCGACGGCAACACCGCCCCAAACAGCAACTGTACACTCGTGATACGCAATTTCTGACCAGAGACGAACGGCAGGTACCACACACACACACATAGGCTACCCTGCATTCGAACTCAGCCTCTATAGGCGTACTGGATTCGGAAATGAGCAATACCAGGCGATTCGAAGGTTTCTGCTCCTCACACTCTGGTCAGAAATTATGTATCACGAGTGTACATTAGAGCGACATTGCCCAAAAGTTAATCATTTTGTTTTCTGATGAATATCTATCAATAGAAACAAAAAGGAACATCATACGGCTAAACCTGTGGACGCTAGACTGTTAACAAACAGACGAACAGATAAATAAATAAATAAATAAATATAACACCTGTATACTTATTAGTGCTCGTGACTGTACTTCCAATATATGCCGTAAGAAGAGAAGTGAAGAAAGTAGGAATGGAATACGGAATATGAGTGGTATACCTAATACTGAATTAAACTTAGGGTTGGTTTAGGCTCAGGATATCATTAAAGGGGTAATTCTTTTTTGTTACATTGGAGTGTCTTGATTCCTCCAAAGTATTATGACAGGAAACAGGACCAGATGAACAAAATTAATGGTGTTTTGTTGCTTGAAATAGTTTGGAGGAATCAATTGCTCCAAATTTATCAGAAAAAAAAACTTCCCTCTCAAACTTCTACATATAATTATTATGTGCTGGACATTTTATAGCTTCACACAACAATGAGTCTTTCCTTCATTTTTTTTTTTTTTCACCAAGAAAAAGCAACCCATCATTATTATTTATTTTACTCTGCGTCTCTGATAAACATGGCAAGCAAAAAAAAAAAAAAAAAAAAAAAAAAAAACACAACCCATATCTTAAATCTCGCTCATCTTGTTCCCGAATATTTCCCAAGATCGTTCTAGGAAAATATACCTTGGAATGACATTTGGTACCGTTAGAGTAGCGCAGACGAGGAGTATATAAAGAAGTAGCTGCACACAACAGGATCTAGTCTATTCAGGACCTTCACCATCTACTGGACTCAGTCTCCTTACCTTACTATCCAACATGAAAGTTGCTGTCAGTGTCGTGAAGCATTTATATTAATACAAGAGATATTTTAGTATTACTTGCATATCTTCACGAACTAAAATTATGTTATACGTCCAAGTACTTCTTACTCTCTCTCAAAGCCAGATACTTAGTTTATTCTATTCCAATTACAGGTATTCCTGTGTGTGCTGGGCGTGGCTGTGGTGGTCAGCTCTCAGCCTCTTACCATGTCTCATACTGACAGTTTCGCCGAAGTTATCCGCAAGTTCCTGCCCTCCATTTTAAAGAAGACTCTTGCAGAAGGAGGCACCGAGTTTGAGATGGTTGAGAAAATTGATAACGCTTTCTATGATCTTGCTCGTACTAAGATTAATCTGCAACTCTCCATTGGTGATATTGACAGTACCGATGCTGCCCGTCGTCTCCAACGTGTTGATGAAGCTCAAAGCACCGGGGCTAAGCTTTATGATAACCCCGTGTATTAATTAAATAAGATGCTTGATGTTAGATGGACTTTAATGCTGACATAAAACGTTCTATTGTAGTAGAATGATATCTTGCCACTTGTACCTTTTGTAGTAAAGCATCTTCCTGTATATTGAATATTAACTTCAGTCAATGTCATCTAATGGGAATAATCCAAATATTTTTTTTTCAATATACACTGCCTTTAGTTAAACCGAATTTGATTGTAGTTTGTCCTGCACTGATTGGACACTTGGCGACCTGATCAACTTTAAACTATTCACGCTGTGAAACCAATTAACTATCTCGTTACAATGAATTATGAGCAATAATTTATCATTTTCTACTTTTTGGGAGGAACAAAACAGATTATCACCATATGTGCCAAAGGTCCTCACACCAGGAACGTCATCATTCAACAACTATACATGATTCAACTCTCAATGCAATCCTTAAGGGGAGAGTTTATATAATTTTAGTATATTAGAGCGCCTACTATGCCAAAATATGCCGGAAAACAAGACCATGTGAACAAAAATAATGGTAGCCTGTTGCTTGGAATGGTTTGGGGGAATCAGTTGCTCCAGATTTACCAACACTGTATTATTCCTTTAAGGAACCCCGTGATGTAGTAATAAACATTGAAAGTCCGGGAGTCCTTCAAACATTGCCACGAAACATCACCTATTTTGAAGGAGCTTGTTTCGTGGCATAGTCAGGAGGAATCAGAAGCCACCAAGTCTCATACACGATCACAGCGTCCTTAAGGAACCCAGTGATGTAATCATAAAATCGAAGAGAAAGGAGTCCTTCAAATATTGCCACGAAACAGGAAACAAATCACTTCAATGTTACTAATAGGGAATCAGTATCATGACATAGTTAAGAAGATGTTTTTGCCCTCCATTTTACCGTCAATAGTATTCACACTTGAACTTGTATTATCTCTCTATTCATAATGAAGCCTTTATATACTTCCACTATAATCATATATATATATATATATATATATATATATATATATATATATATATATATATATATATTGTCTGAGGGAAGCATTTTACACTCAGCAGTAAAAAAATATATTGGAGCATTACAAATAACACCCGACATTTTCACGAAGGGAGGAAGAGGTTTTATTTGTTGTTATTTTATTAGGTGTGTGTGTGTGTGTGTATGTGTGTATGTGTGTATGTGTGTGAAAGTAAATATTTAAGCAAATAAAAACTATCACTGTTAGACGAGTTATTAGGCTGCCATAAATCGAAACAAGCTTTGATTTAATAAAAAGACAAAGTGCAGATAAGATAACAAGAACATGAAGGAAAACCCTTCAAAAGCTCCGGCTCTTAATGATTCAAGTGAAATAATAAAATATCCATATGTAAAGGTCTCAAAAATATTAATTATGTTTTATCTGGATTTTCGTATTCATATGGTTACATTGAAATTTTGAAAATGAACCCTTTTTATTGAGGGTGAACCCCTCGGATATATGATTCAATATCGGTAAAAGAAAATGGATGGGAGGAAGAGAGTGAGTGAGTGAGTGAGTGAGTGAGTCAGTTGAACCATTTTAAAAAGTTGTCGCTCCAAGAACAATAATTACGATAAGACCTAGAGCTCTCGGCTTAGGCCGGAGCTAAAAACAATAAAAGTTCATGAAGTAAATTAATTTTACACTTGCCCTTAATTAATCTCTTTCTATCATTTATGGTGGAGTATAAAACTGTTTGTCTGGATTATCGCAGCGTTATTATTGGTGTTATATTATTGTGTTTTGCTCGACTCTATTCTGTATTCTTGGCAATTGTTATTTCCCAAGTAACAACGATGTTAGATAGAAATATAGATTGTAAGTCAAAGCTACATTGTTAAAAAGTTATACAGAATAAACAACACAGGGTAATTGATTTAACTGCATCATTGTAATTTCCCTAAATATTTGCATATTTATTTCATTCAAACCATCGATGTTCATCGGTTATTTAACCAAGAGAGAGAGAGAGAGAGAGATGCAAAGAGAACATAGCAGGTTAAAGCCAACACAATAAATCCAACCATTTGATTGTGACAAAAAGGACTGGCTAGGAATTTGCAAGCATCAAACGAGATCAACTATAAAGATGAAACACACACACACACTCACACATCATTTATTAATCCAAACTCACATCACACCATTCATGCTTCAGCTACACACACACACACACACACAGTATAAGGTCATGGGGTCCAACAAGACAGCTATCCTCGTCACCACCATCTGGTATTCACTAACTGCGTCTTCATTCATCTCAAACACACACACACACACACAGACTAACTCACACAGTCAGGCAGTCAAGGAGGGTGGATGTTAACACTGAAGCTCCAGACATAATCATCACTTCCCTATTTGTTTATTATGGATTTGAGTCAAGCTTGTGTTTAAATTGGTCACATAAAAGTAAAGAAAGATAATGAGTGGAACAATGCAGTGAATATAAAACATTAAAGTGTAATAGTGAAAAAGACAAGAACATGAAGGAAAACCCTTCAAAAGCTCCGGCTCTTAATGATTCAAGTGAAATGAGTGAGTGAGTGAGTTGAACCCCTTTTAAGAAATGGTCGACCCAAGAAGAATGAGTGAGTAAGTGAGTGAGTCAGTTGAAGCTCTTTTAAGAAGTTATCGCCCCAAGAAGAAGAAGAAAAGAACAAGAATAAAAACAATAATTACGATAAGACCTTGAGCTCTCGGCTTAGGCCGGATCTAAAAACAGTGAATCTAGTACAGAGCTGGCCACTGTAGCAAGACATTACATGTTATGTCAGCAAATTCCTGAGGGAGATGTCACCATCAGCTACAGAACTGTAAGTAAGAAACCAATCATGAGTCTGTTTGAGAGAGGAAAAAAGAAGAGGAGTATGGTGATTTAGTAGAGTTTGAAGATCTAAATAAAGTAATAAAAAGAGTTAAAAAACCGGATGATGAAGTGTTGATAATTAAAGAAGCCTTAGTAGAAGCGAAAAAAAAAATGAGGAATTAAAGAAGGAAATTAATAGGAAAGAGATGGCAACTGAACTAAAAAATATAAAACCCAAAACACGTGAACTATGAGGTAACCTAATAGAACAGGAGAAAGATTTATACACAATGAAACAGAAGGCAGAGGTGCTGAAAAAAGCCAGTAAAATTGTGGAAAGAAATGAAGTAATTGAAGAGAAAATTGAAAGCTTTTTCGGACACAGTCACTTACTCGGACATATTTGTCCAGGCAAACGGGGTCCCCCAGGGAAATGTTGTCTCCGACCTTAATTCTGTGTATAATCAATGACATTATACCAGCTTCTCCTCGAAATCTTAAACACTCACTGTACGCAGATGACTGTGCAATATGGCACTCCTGCTGTAGTGCAGAGTTTTTGGCAACTCGGATCCAATTGGCACTGGATTTGATTCACAATTGGGGCCTCCAGTGAGATTTTAAATTTTCAGTAAGAAAGAGTGTAGGGAAGATTTTCACTCATAGGAAGAAGCCAGATGTACGGCTGACTATGGGTTACAACCCCCTACCTATTTAAAATTCAACTAAATTTCTTGGACTGCATTTTGACAGTCGACTGACGTGGCGAGTCCATGTCAGTCAGTTAAAACTTAATGTCTAAAAGAACTCAATTTACTGAAGTGCATTTCTGGTACTAAATGGGGAGCAGATAGGAAGTCATTGTTAATGCTATATAAAGCCCTGATTAGATCTAGAGTAGATTATGGGTCAATATTGTATGGTTCGGCATCTGAGTCTGTATTGAAAGGTTTGGATGTTGTGCAGAATGCGAAAGCATGTTTGCGTGTGTATCTTGGAGCCCTACGGTGCACTCGAATCGAGCGTCTAGAGGTGAAGTCACAAGTGCCTCCCCTCTGTCTAAAACGAGACCAACTACTGTTAATATACTGTGCTAATACAGGGTGCCGAGACATCTTCCCGGCAACTGCACCCAGGGGACCATGGCGCAAGGCCCCAGGTAGAGGGACCGAGTCATCCGTCCGGAAACCCCTGCGCCCCAGGGTTCACTGGAGTGAGGCCAAGGGGAACCAAGTCTGATGTTTGTGTACCCGGGGAGCCGAGTCATCCTCCCGAAAACGCCTTGGTGAGACATTTGCAACACGTAGCATGACTGACAATACCTCGATCTTGACGTCGCTCACCATCCCTGGCCAAGCAAAGTCAGCCTGGACCTTGTCTTTCCAAACCCCAGGTGTCCTCCAAAAGTACTCTCGTGGCCGATAGTCATCACTATAGTACGTAGTTGTGAAGGAAGCAATAGTTGCCTATGTCCAGTTTCTATGTTTTCACGGTACAGCAGGTCCTTAGTATATACCAATTTACTCTTTCCAGTTGATTGCTGATGCACTTCCTTTGCAAGTTCTCTACACTTGAGCAAACTTACATCCTGTTGCTGAGCCTCTTGCATTTTCTCGACGTCCATTTTCAACTCTTTTCCTCAGTCAAGAACAGACAACTTACGATATGCTTGTTTTCCTCTCTTCGCGGCAGCTCTAGTCACGGCAGCGCTTAATCTTTCTTGCACATTCCTTCTGGATCTTGTAACCTCGTAGCACCTTTTATGTTTCCAACAATCACATCGTACGCGGAATTTTCCATACACACAGCGGTGACACAACCAGAGTAATAAGGAGACTGAATTTCTACCTGGGCGAGAGGATAACTATCCACCTGTCCGTTTATTACTCTAATAAAGCAAGTCTCACCTGTAAAGCAGTTCTCCTGCAAAAGGTTTCGCTTCACTACTATATACAGTACTACAGCCTATGTCACGTAGAACGTCTACCCTCTTGCCACACACAGTTCCTTGGGCTACAGGCATGCTAGCTATAGCACTGATCACTTCGACGGAGTGACCACATTCTAAATTTTCTGCATGTGTACACGCATGCTTGGAGGTTGGCGGGTTTGCTGACTGTGTGGTAGACTCCTTACAATTAATTGTCAACTCTTGACAGGCATTTCCTTGTTTAAAAGTTTCCCTTGCTTCACCACACCGATATGCTTTATGGCCTAGCTTACCACAGTAAAAACGCTTCATTTCACTTTGTTTCTTTTGAGACTGAGTATCAGTGTCTGAACTAGACTGTACTTTAGGGGTTCACATTGTGCTTCACTCTGATTTTGACCTTTATTACAGTTACTCATCAGTCCACCATGAGCAAGCACATATCCTTCAGAAATTTCAACAACTTCTTTTAGCATTAAAGGAAACATCTGAGAAACACTTGCCCTCTCACAAAAACGGGACATAACAATTCAAATTAAGCGCTTACTGTAACTCATCACTCTGATTGGCCCACCTAAAAAAAATCACTACTTAACATTATCGCTGATTGGCTGACATTATAACAGTATTTTAGTGTTAATATTATAGCTCTTTACGAGTCTTATAGGTGTTATATAGTTGTACCAGTCCCATAGGCTTTAACGCTTTCAGGATCTGGTAACTTACTTCTATGATAATCTTGGACTTGTAGTAGTGTTGTTGTTGTTGTTGTTGTTTTAAGTAGCATAGACGTGGGTGTTTTCTTAGGTAATTAACTCCACAAATTTCTTAGTTAAGGCTTAATTTATTTATACACTTATATCTATACAGGGAATGATAATGATGTGCCTTGTCTTATTTGTATGGTCTCTCTTTGTGGAGACATGCCTATAGGCCTTGAAGTCAGTTTTAAGTATCCTGAAAGCAAGTGTATTTCCTCTGCTTATATTCATTTCAAATTCAAGAGTTGACAGAAATGGCTAGAGTTACTGTTGCCTTATTTCCAGTTTGAAAAAGGGGAAGGTCTAGTTTAGTCTACACCCCTTTTTCCTTCTCTTACATTGTCTCTCCTCTCCCTGCTTCCTTATTCGTTTATTCTCCCTTTCTCTCTCTCATTGTGAAACTAGAGAGAGAGGAAAGGGTTAATGGTGTCTGCTATCGTCTTACCATAACTATAGGCAAGGATGCGTCATTGGAGACTGGTCAATCTAGGGTCACTGTGTGTACGTGTGTATGTATATTTGTTGGAGAGAGAGAAAATGATATTTGAATCTCAGTCACATTAAGTACAGTAGTTAATTAGTCTGCATATGTGTTGGTGTGTGTGTGTGTGTGTATAGCGAAGGAAAGGACAGCAGTGCTGTAGTGTCTAAGGTGGGGTTCTCACCAGTACGTTTGCACGGAGCCCGTTCACGTTGATGACGTCACGAACACAACGTCCAGACGGACACAGAGGAGTTGAGCGCTGTTTCCCGCCCATTTCTTCGCATCAACAACAAGCGACCATGACCGAGTTTTTACCGGAGATGGACAAGGATTTACTAAAGGCATAAAATAATAACCAATAAACCATATACCATATCAGCCTATTAAAAATGCGGATGTTTTCTAGTACTTTTAATTATAACCTATTGTCACGAGTCAGATTTGATCGTGACATATTAATCAATTTAGTATAGGAATAATGCTTCATTAGCCATAGCCTAGTGGTTGAGAAAGCGAAAGGTAGTGTGAGGTAGAGACCCTATATAGAGAGACTGGACACCTAAATTTTGTGCTGCTCGCTGATTGGCTGAATATATAGGCCGCCATGTTTGATCTTGCTTTTGCTCTTGCTGTTACAGGTACCCCGGGTGTTGTCTTCAGTGTTGCCAGGTCTGTTTGGCAGTGCTAGACAAAATTTCCCTATAACTTCAACATCAGAATTTCCCTTTTTACCTCAATTATTCCCTATTTACTCTGATACCCTGTTTATTCTTTGGTATTTCGTCTGATAGAAAATTCCCTGTTTACTCTTGAACAATCTTTAATTATAATCTCCATGTGTTTACTTCAATATTCCCTAAAACAGAAATTTCCCTGCACCTGGCAACACTGATCGTCTTTCAGTCAACCGCCTTGGTTTAGTAGCGTCGTCTGGCAACTCGTCACGTCCTATTATGTGCTTTAAATAACGCATACATGACGTATAATAGTATTTATAACTTCAGGGATCTTATAGAATTAAAAAATATATACCTGTATATGGAAAGAATGCAACTTTCGTCAATATTTTGCACACGAATGTCAACAATAGATTACTAACTGGTAGTATCTGGCATCTTATACAAACTTGAGAGGTATCGCGGAAAACTAGATAAAAAAAACAAAGATGGCGGTGTCCAGTCTCTCTATATAGGGTCTCTAGTGTGAGGTAGAGTAGGAGACACCGTTCATGTTTGAGCCTGCGTCCCTCCCCCTCTGTAGCCATTAAACCATTTGTTTTCTCACTCGTGGCTTATTAATATTGATTTTATCGTGCACACAGATAATTTCTTCCTTTTTCATATGATTCGTGAGGTGAATAATTACCATGATTAGTTTATGTGGTGTCATTTACATTGCATGCATAGCTAATGAGTGAAGATGAGATAATATGAAGACTAAGTCTAGTCAGTTATTATATTCAGATAGTTGGGTGTGGCTCCGTGAATATCGATCGAGACAGTTGGGGGGAGGAGCTAACTACTGGCTGGTTAGAGAAAAATTGAAACCGGCAGTATTGACTTCAACCACACAGAGCAATCATACGTAATCGATCAGCTCCTGTCTACTCTTTGCAAAATCACAGCTAAGATTAATGACTTGGTCTCGTCACTAGTTATAATCTTCAACGTTCGTGGTTGCCATGCACTGTCTTATTGATAGAATAGAAAACATAATCAATTGACAGTGGAAGGTAAGATAAACGAGTGATAAATTATAGTGTGGACATTGAAAATTCCTGTTGGTTTGAAGGACATTGAAAAGAAAATTACTGAGACTGAAACAAACCTCTGTAATTATCAAGGCTTGTGGTTAGATTGATATTGATTATTAATTAAAGTAAATTGAGTACGAAGGTCTTGAAATAGCACCAATAATTAACGGGGACAATTGGAAAATATACTCGTACATTTGGAAAAGACTCGCGAGGATATTGAAAAGATAACGGGAGTCACGCTCGAGGGTAACTCATCTATTTAGCTAGCTTTTGTGAGTGAAAGAGAGTACGTGAGTAATTTATTAATGCTGTTGGTGTAAGACTGAATTCAATAAATGATAGTAAATTAATGTAATTGGTTGTTTCATACACCATATCTTCCCTATTACTATATATTTATAAATGCATTCATACCGTAAGAGCTCACGTAAAATAAATAATTGTTGATTAACTTGCAATAATATAGGGTATTCAACCTCTGAGAACCTTCCTTGATACAACACAACGAAGGTAAATTAATAAACCGGGTAAGGTAAGTCAATTACTGAATCATTGCTTACTTAATTATTATATTCATTATAATAATTTCAATATTGCACTACGAAGTTTATTACACCTATATATATGCATTTACAATACAAATACAAATATTATTTAGAATCAAGGATGATATCAAATAATGTTTTAATTCAATAATTTTGTTGTACCTGGTCTTCAACTTTTAATAATTGTGTTTTAATGTAGTCAGCAGCTACAACTGCTGTTTTGGCTGGTAGGCTGTTTGTTTACCCAGCACCAGAGTGCAGTGTTGCCAAGCCTCCAGTTCCAATGTACATTCTTATTAATCGTACATAGATTGACGAACTATACACACATATATTATGATTATTATTTTATTTACATAAAATCATATCATTTTGCGAACAAATAACTTTAATTCATATTATTTTCATATGTTGAGGAGTCAACAACATTATAAACGGTCAACACAGCCTACGTCGCTACCCAAAAAGATTAATTCAGTTCATCCTCAACATTGGACGTGGGCCGTCACCGTGAGGTCGCGACGCGCACCGCATTCCCACTGTTTGGGCACATACACGGACGTTCGTGACGTCATCAACGTGAACATGCTCCGTGCATACGTGCTGACATCAGACAACCCAAGGCCTTGAGGCAACCAACGCAGCTTCGTGTCTGTAGATGGGTTCCCAAGGAAGGATAGCTTGACATAGGCATTTTTCGGGGCAAAAGCAGGAAGGTTGGATGAGGCAAGGAGTTGGTATACAAAGATGAAACACCAGTGTGAGTGTCGCTTGGATGTCACCAATTGTCCTAGTAAATAAACCCGATGGAAGCAAACGTATGTGTCTGTCTAGAATTTAGACGAGTTAACGAACATTTGTCAGATGACGTGTATCCGTTGCCCCGATTGGAAGATTTAGTTGGTAACGCAACCGGACATAAGTACTATATAACCTTAGACCTGAAAGATACTTATTTTCAAATAACACTAGATGAAGACAGTCGCGACCTTACAACATTCTCCGACGGTGTCTCTCTCTACAGGTTCTGAAGGTTACCTTTTGGGTTGAGTTGTGCTCCAGCCATTTTCTCTAGGAAAATGGCAGAGTTATTGTCCCCACTGTTACGAAAAGGCTGGATTAGGAACTATTTGGATTATGTCATTATCTGGGCAGACGATTTTGATCAACTAATGGAAAGACTAAAGAGGTTGTTTTGTTTGTTTGAAGAGAAAGGGGTAAAACTTAACTTAACCAAATGTGATTTTGTGAGAGAAGAGGTCAAATTTTTAGGACACAGAGTTTCGGTATTAGGAAGTACACCCGATCCTAAGAACCATGAGGCTATTAACCAACAGAAACCGACAAAGAATGTGAAGGAAGCGGGTTTTACCGGAAGTTTGTACCTAATTTCTCAAAGATTGCTGCACCCATAACTAATTTGACGAAAATCCATGTAATGTTTAAATGGACAGAGGAGTGTCAGGAGGCGTTTGATCAACTTAAACAGAACTTAATGTCCGCCCCTGTACTAGTCAAATACCAACCCGAACTTCCTCTCATCCTAGTCACAGACGCCAGTGACGAGTGCGAAGGAGCTGTTCTCCACCAGGTTTAACCCAATAATTCTGTCAAGCCTTTGGGCTATTTCTCAAAGAAAATGAACAGGTGTGAGAAGAGATATTCAGTAACAGATAAGAAAGCACTCGCGGTAGTCCTGGCATGTAGATATTTCCATCATTATTTATGGGGAACACAATTCCAGATTCAAACCGATCACCAACCATTAACTACCATATTTATGAAGAGAACTAAGTCACCTAGAGTAACGAGATGGATGTTGGAGATGAGGGAATATAATTTCCAAGTAAAGTATGTAAAGGGAAAAGAAAATGTAGTGGTAGACCAGTTATCCCGTCCAGTTAAAGTAATCCGACAACCACCGAACATCTCATGGTTAGGATTAACACGTGAAAAATTTGGGAGAGAACAGCGAGAAAATCCAACGTGGAATGAACTATTATTTAAAGGGTGAAGTAGTTCCAAGTAGAAAGATTTCTCGTGCTACCTTGGACCAATTCGAGTTAGTAGAGGATATACTGTATTATGTACGAACGGGTATAGATAGAAGTTTGCAATATACTGTTGTAAGACTTTAATTAAGGGGGGGTGGGAGTATGGGACAGGCTTGGGGTGGTGCGGGAATATGGGGACAGGCTCGGGGTGAGTAGAAAGCCTGTCCCCCTATTCCTGCACCCCCCAAACCCCCGAAGCCTGTCCCCCTACTCCTGCAACCCCCCCAAACTCCACGTTCAAATGTCACACATTTAAGGGATGTGTAGGAATAGGGGGACAGGCTTGTGGGGTTTTTGTTTTGGGGGTTGCAGTAGTTGAAAGGATTCTTTTCTTCTCTTTGGGTTTGGGGGGTGCGGGAATAGGGGACAGGCTTGGGGTGGGGGGTGCGGGAATAGGTGGTGGTGGTAGTAGTGGAGGTGGTAGTGGTTGATGTAGTGGTAGTAGTGGTGATGGTAATAGTGGTAGTAGTAGTGGTAGTGGTGGTAGTGGTTGATGTAGTAGTAGTGGTGGTTGATGTAGTAGTGGAGGTGGTAGTGGTTGATGTAGTAGTGGTGGTAGTGGAGTTTGCATTTGTTACATATCAGTGTTGTATTATTATATCCTTTGTTTATTTAGAACTCTGTGATCGTGTATGAAAATTAGAGGCTTCTGATTCCTCCTGTCTATGCCAAGAAACAAATAAGCTCCTTCCGTATAGCATCCACCGCCCGAAGGGCGGCCGCAGGCCGCCAGCCCTCCGCAGGAGCTAACGGCTCTTAGCCGCCCGAAGAGCGGCGGAGCAGCTAGTTAATAATAGTTTGATGTCATTGCAGGTGTGTGGAAGGTGACCACGACAATAGAATGATGAGGTCAATGCACCAGTACACAACAACCAATATTTACCGGGTGGATGGTCCAGCATTGTGCGGACTGGTGTGGGGCTACACTTCTCTTCCACACTGTTAACACACTTACTTATACACACACCAACCATTAAGGAAGGTGAGCCTTTCAGTGTGTATCTGTGTGTGTGTTACTGTGTTGGTGAGATGTGACCCCCTCCCCCTTGGTGTGGTCCAAGGGGGAAGTACACCCTGCCAGTTCCCAAAGGACCCTGAATTGGCCCCCCCGTGGGGGTGCCCAAAGGTTCCTAGGGGGCATAAGGGTCACCACAAAGTTGTTTTGAAGTAGCATATCGTTACTTTGATATGCCCGAATACAAATTTCTCAACTGTTTATGATTTTTTTTATATATATAACTTATTGTTGTGAGATTGGTTATGTTGTTTTCCGGAGACTCTTCGAAGTATGTAATAAGTATGGTTTAGCTCTTGTGTATTGGTTTAGTTATGGAAAAATGTATACAAGTAAAGGTAATTGTGGTTTTATTAATATTGAGTGTACAATCGTGGCCATAATTCCCTTTCCACCCTCTGTTGTGGTTTATAGTGTATCATTTGAGCATTGGAACATAAAAATCATCAATACTTGCCTAAGCAAGTGATTATGTTACTGTTTTCAGGTGAGGTACTCAAGAAAATCACAGATATATACTAGGCAATTTTCAAAAGATGTGGAGGAAAATTACGTGCACTCCGAGTGGGTCAGGTGGAAAGGCGGCTCCAAGTGGGGTTATTTTTCCGCTTGTTCCTTCCTCAAGCCGTTGGATGAGCGCAACAGTGAAGCCAGCTTTATACTGAATAACTCTCTGAAGTGTTTTTTGAAGGTTCATTACAGAATCAGGGATAAAATGCAAGAGTAATCCCTATATCAGGATCGAGTCAAACGTGTTGTTGACACATAGACATCATCATCCCAGAGTCACCAGCAGGAGACACTGAAGACACACTCCTTACATGATCATCCCCAACTAAGAAGGCGCCGAAACTTGGAAAGCAAATGAATCCCTTTGAACACCAATGAATCGACAAATAATACAAAAGTACTGAAAATAATGTTAGAAAAAAAATGGAAACACAGGGCAAGTGACGTAATATTTATTTGTATGATACAAATTAATAATGTGTGTATTACATATAAATATTTTAAAGAATGTAATAAAAAATAATCGTTGAGATAATATTCAAACAGTAATAATAGGTTATTAATTTTGTAATGAACACATTTGATATTTGAAGTTATAATAAAAGAATAATTGATTATTATTAGCATAATGATAATGTTCATTATTGCAGAAATTATATATAAAACAATTGGATAAAAATATTGCAGTAAGTGGATTATGAATTTGTCACAAACAAAAATATTCATTTGTATTACGAAATAATCATGCTTATCTTCAGTCACAAAATCATTGCCCTTGATAAAGTGTAACCAATTCACTGAAATAGGCCAGTTCATAACCAATCTGTATGTTGTCATGTCAATGGTTTTCCTACTTTTTTATATCTATCTATTATATCCACAATACAAAAATTGCTCTAATTGATACTTAATTGAATTCAACCCAGTTGTTTTTCACTCCATGACTTAATATTGCCTGTATTAAAACAGTTTTGGAAACTCCCAATATTTAATAATGGGCTTTTATATGGATATAGTCTTAATTTGTCCAAAATCCCTAGGAGGTACAAAATTTGGAAATGTCCTTTATGAAGTGGATCAATACTAATGCCTATTAAGGAATATATTTTATAGTGTGAATGGAACCTGTAAATAAAAGGTAAAAGTATCGAATGAGGCTAGTCTTATAAACTAAAGAGTGCAATGCATATCATGTAGTGTTTCACTCATCCAGGTAGTTAAGTTAGTCGTTAACAACCAGTTCCACCTGTTTTGTTACTGATCCAGTCTGTGAAGAATGGAACCTTGGCGTACACTCCAGGGTTGTTGGGCCGGGCACATCCCACACCGTAGCTGGTGATACCTATCTGTGCCCACCGTCCATCACACAGTTGCACAACCAGAGGGCCTCCACTGTCACCCTGTATGAAATAAGTGTCACTCTGTATATTGTATACAATATATTAAATTGCACCGAATGTGCAATAAACTACTCTGGAATTAAGTACAAGTGTCATCTTCTGTGGAAGTTATACAACTGCTACATACATTGGCACTCTCAAGACTTCATCCGGAACCCAGGAAACAATACATGAAAACAACTTTATATATTGTATCATTCAATTTTACAAAGGACACTACAGTATTAAAGATAGATAACATGTTCTATGACATATTTTGCAAAGCATTGTCTCGAGTAAAATTTTCTTCATAAACATATTAAACCTACATACCTGACATGTATCCTTATTGGGAGTGAGGGCACATACAACCTGGTTTTGATCATCGGGTATGGTCACTTGGCTGGCGCATGAACCTGTGGTGATGAGGTTCAGAGCCACCTCTTGCAGGATACTTGGTGAGCTGCCTGTCGTGCAAAGTTTTTATATACAGTATTATTATAAGGGACATTCTATGATTTAACACTGAGCTAGTCTACGAAACAGGACCAGACAAACCAATATAATGGTGTACTGTTGCTTACAATAGTTTTTAGAAATGAGTTACTCCTGATTTAACATAATTGTATTACCACATTAAACTTTGACTACTATGCGTTTCAACGCAGGTCAGACGCTATTTTTCGCAAATATCTCCTAAACGAATCATTGTACAGTATCAATATAATATTTCAGCACAATATCTTTAACACCCTGGCCTAATTTATGGCTGACATACCATATTACTATATGTCTGATGTTAGGAATTTACTGAGTGATATTAAGCCTAATCCAGTCATTATATCTAAGGCGTTAAAGAGAATTGGAAGAGTGTGGGGTACTCTGGTAACCCCTCCACCAACACCCCGAACACCCCCCACACCACTCCTTCCTTCACTACCCCACACTTTCCTTCGAATACGTCAATATGACTGGCCAGCTTTGTGATATTTTTCACGAGTAAACTCCTCGCATTACACATATAGTATTACGGTATGTCAGCCATAAATTCGTCCCGGGTAATAACGATAGTGTGCTGAAATATTATATTGATATAATGATTCGTTTAGGAGATATTTGCGAAAAATAGTGTTTGTCCGGCGCTGAAACGAATAGTAGGCTACCATAAAAGACGTTGGGTTCGCCCACAGTGCAGTACAGGGGTATATCTTAGGTTACATTAAATCAACAAGGGTTATATTTCTTTACAATACGTTGCTCATGCTGCTTGTTGTTGTACAAATTATTACCCGTTCTATGCACTATGCTACGTTACAGGACTGGCTACCTTATGTATTAATAACTACTGTGTACAGTTGCCTCCAGTCGTAGCGACCCCAGTCTCAGGTGTGTGTGACGAAATGTGGCAGCACTGGGTTTGTTTACTCGTGGTCAGAGTCAGTCATTGTTCATGTTTAATAAGGTCAGTCATAATGTCATTGGCGTAAGGATGTGGCGACCAAGGAAGCGAAATTGTGGGTGAAGTTAGAGTTAATGTGGGGAGAAAGATGGGAGAGAAACATGCTATGCATGTAATACAAGATAAAGAAATATTAACGAATCTTTTGGAAATTCAGTCAATAATCCCATATTTAATCGTAATATATTTAATCGTAATAAATTAATATCACGGTTTTTTGCTAGCTAGGATCGGCGTGAGCGAGCCTCTATGAGCTTGTAAATACAGTGCTAAATAGCCTTCAATATAGCGTAAACTATAGTCTACTATTCATGATTTGATTTGATTGATGGATATTAGGCGCCGCAACATCGAGGTCCTATAGCGCCAGAAAAAGGTGATAGAGAGGTGTGACAGCAAGCAGTAAGGAAATGAAAAGAAAAGAGGGACAGTTGAAGAACTGAAAGCTAATGGCTGGGGCCGAAGGGGCGCCAAAACCCTGTAAGTATTGCCCACATTAATTAATATAGGCAATACCCCCCTACGGGGTACTATTCATGAAAACTATATCCACAACTACCAATAAACTCTTTTAGAGAACACCACACACGTGTGATGTATTAATCATGTATTAAAACCGAGAATATGGAGCGCGTGCAGTCACCATAATATTATGATTCATCAGCTACTCTCATAATAATGGAATCGACTGAGACCGCTTTCACGAAATTAAGCACCATTAAGGAGAGATTATACAGTATAGGAGTGGACCAGGGTCCGAGGAGTGTTGGAGAGCAACTGAACAGAGTCCGAAAAATTGAGTCTTCTTAACCTCGCTCAACGTTGAGAATGGTTTGCGAAATTCACTTGTTCGAACTCGGTTCAGTTGCTCTCCAACACTCATTGCAGTATTGGACCCTGGTCCACCACTATCAGCCATGGCTGTACAGTCGGCGGCAAAAGTCCTGTCGCCTTACTTGCTTCACCGAGGCACGCGATGTTCATAGGCTCGAGATTATTATATGTAGAAAACGTTTGTATTTCTCGAGTCTATGAGCACTAGATGTCTCGGTGAAGCAGGCGAGACGACAGGACTTTTGCCGCCGACTGTACACTCGCCAGCACTGCCCCGTGGTAAAGAGGCTAGCACGTTTTAGATGTGGCACCACTGTGATGAGTTGCCTCGAAACAATCCACGTGTGTGAAATAAGTAACCTCGATACAGTGGCGCATGAAGTGAACGTTGTTGTTGAATGTTTCGAACCACAAAGTATTATACCAGGCTGAAGCCGCTGAACTTTGTTTAACCTGATCCATGCACGAAGTGTTTAATATCTGCCACCTTTATTTATAAAAGAGAGAAGTATGTAATCTTACCTCATCACGCCTTAACCACCTGCGAACCAATTTACATTTTCTTGATCAGGGTGACCCAAGGATGGTTTTAGGGGAAAAGATAAAACACTTTTTTATTTGCTCGTTCTAGCTGCTGGCGAGCTTGCCAGTAGGAGTGGGGATTTACCAGAAAAAAATAAGGATATATATCCCCACCGGGAATTTTTTTTGACCATCTCCTCAGGAAGAAAATTTGAGATTGCTTTTGCAATTTATGCATATGATGAATCTTAATCCAACATACTTTTTGTTCTCCAAATATTGGGTATCCTTTTTTTTACCCGGTCAACGACGGGTACTACACAAAGAAGTTATTTATAAAATGCATAATAATTGGCTACAGTTTTGTGATGACGTGTCGTTTGTATCTCATCATCTAGTCTGCAGCGCCTTATATGAGGTCAGAGAAAAGGGGAAGCTGTGAGCCTGGCACATACAAGCTCAGATATGACCACATTTGATTCAATATTCATAGTAAGAAACACAGGAACAGTGAAGAAACACGATTATGTTGGTAATGTATTGGAGTTTGAAATAAGAAACCTATGCCACATTTAATGTATTTTTATTTATAGTAAGGTAAAAGAAACTATCTATATCTATCTACCTATTTCTTACCATCCTACTACACTAATTGTAGAAGTTATTTTTAAAATTTGATAACATGAACTGAATAAACGAGTAAACACTGATAAGTTGGATGTGTGAATGACAACTATGCTGATCACGTTTGTAATTCTGACTTTATTACAATTATTTAGGTGAATAATATTAACATCACTAATATATGGGATATATTTTAACCTGTAAACGGATAACAAACTAATCTTTCTAAACAAAATTTAACAAACAACAATTAACAAAAATGAACTTTTTATGGAGACAGGGGCATATCCATTAATGCACTATTAACATTGTGTATATTGCAGCTACAGTAACTACCTGGTTTTATGTTCATTACGTTATGATAGCAAGAATGAATATGCTAGCCCCACTGGCAAGGTGAAGAAAACTCGTCTATTCAGTTATGATTGGAAACTGAAGCTTCTTCCAATGAGTCCTCGACAATATCATGGATGTTCACTATTCTTGTGATTCGTTCTATGAATATTGAAGCAAATGTGGTCTGATCACAGCATGCCATGTGCGAGGCTTATGGCTCCTCCCTTTTTCTAACAACAGATTTGGGGATCCATACATGTATTAGGTGATAAGATAGAAACAGAACGTAATCACAAAAATGTAGACAGCTAAAATGCATTACATAATGAAGAGTACTGAATTCTTTCTAATGTAGAACATTAAGGTTAGACAAATTCGTGCTGAAATGATACATTGTGGTTAGAAGTTTTAAACAAAGTTCACTTCATGCACCACTGTTACTCCATCCCACATGCGGGCATTTTTAGCTACAAATCATCACAGTGGTGCCACATCTCCTAAAACGTGCGAGCTCCTGTAACACGGGGCAGTGCTGGCGAGTGTACACGAACATGAGTGTACACGAGTGTACACTTCATTCTTCTAAAGTATACAAACAAACAGGACCAGATGAACTAATATAATAGTGTCTTGGTGCTTGGAATGGTTGGAGGAATCACTTGCTGCAGATTTACCAACACTACACTATCCCCTTAAATCCCTATTTGTCAACCCATTCCTCTGGCCTCTCATATTATCTAAGAGGCATTATTTTGCGTTAATAATAACCTATTATTCGTTTCAGCGCCGGACAGACGCTATTTTTCGCAAATATCTCCTAAACGAATCATTGTATCAATATAATTTTCAGCACACTATCTCTATCACCCGAGCCTAAATTATGGATGACATATCGTATTATTATATGTGTTATGTTAGGAGTTTACTCGTGAAGAATATCACAAAGCTGGCCAGTCATATTGACGCATTCGAAGGAAAGTGGGTTTCGCCCGGGTTGCTCCAACCTTCCTGGAGTGAAGACGTGTTATTAGCGTTCTCTCTATGTTGACGTTTGTATTTTTTTTGTGTTGTTTCTGTGTTCTTGTTTGTGTGTTGTTGTTTCTATTGTGTTCTAGGTGTTGTTGGTCTAATCTATATCGTTTTTTTGTAGTTTTACTGTCTGTGATATTGTTGTTTGTGGTTTGTTTGTTTTGTTGTGATTCTGTGTGTGTATGTTCGTGTGTTTGTGTGTGTTTAGTTATTCGCTTCCCATCTAGGCCTTGCCTGGCCAGATGGAGAGGGCGGATTCTGACGTGGCTTCCTGCCTGGAGGCTGACTTGGCCATATCGGAAGAGGATGAGTCTATCATCGAGGATCACTGGCCTGAGCTGCCTTCTTGCAACCCTCCCCTCCTCTCCTCGGTCACTCCACAGCTTAGGTTGAAGCCTTCCACCTACTCAACCTCTACCAAGCGACCTGTTGATGCCTCGTCCGACTCCGATGGTATGGATTGTTTACCTCCGGCTGCCAAGACTGCGAAGAGTGCTTCAAATGTGCATGCCGTACTTTCTCTGCCTCAACCTGATGTTTCATCTTTATATACCAACTCCTTGCCCTCGTCCAACCTTCCTGCTTTTGCCCCGAGAAATGCCTATGTTAAGCTATCCTTTCCTGGGAACCCATCTACAGACACAAAGCTGCGTTGGTTGTCAGATGTCAGCAGGGCCTTCCAGCTGCAGCGTGAACTACCTGAAGTCAAGATGGCTGATGTCACCTCCCGGTTTGTCTACATCTCTAGGAAGCGTCAGGACATTATTGATAGAGTCAAGGCTGGTGAATTATTGTCTCTGGCTCTCATTCTTGAAGACTCACCCGAGAGGTCCCATAAGTTCCCCAGCTACATCCTCACCCGTTTTCCTATTGATGTTGACCAGAAACTTGCCAAGGAATACCCTGGTGTGTACTCTGCCCGTCGGTTTTTCCAAGATGGTTCCGCCATTAGCCGTATTGTTGTTGTCTGGAGTCAACCTGATCAACCTCCAAACGAAATTTTCTTTGATTTCCTCCACCGTGTGAGGTGAAGAAACTTAATAATGACCAGCCTTGGTACTACAGGTGCTGGGGAGTTGGGCATATTTCCCAGAACTGTTCTGCCAGGCCGAAGTGTGCACGGTGGACCGAGGAACATAATGATTCCAAGACGTGTCCTGTCAGGGGTGAACGATCACGTCCTGCTGTCTCCACCTCTGAATCTTCACCTTCTGAGGATACGTCTAGATGGAAGTGTACACGATGGCTTCAGAAAGGTGTTAGCGTGTGGCATGGACGTACACGACGTCAGGTCCAGGCTGGTGCGTCTAATATGGCTCATCCTCCACCACCACAAGCACCACCTCTCCAGACTGCTCCTCCTACAAGCCCTGCTTTGCCTCCGGACATGGCCCTCCGCAAGTCTGTTGCTACCCTCATGGCACAATGTATGGCCCTCGAGAACCGCTTCTCGTCCCTTGAAACCAGGATTGATGAATGCCGCTCAGGCTGCCAATGACTCCAAACTCTCCACCTTGGTCGAGGCTCAGCAGGCCATCATCTTAACTGTCACTACCCTTACAGAAAAGATGGATACTGTTGCATCTCGCCTAGAAAAGCTCTTCGAGTCAGTCCCTTCTCCTCGTCCATCACCCTCTCCAGGTCGCCCATCTGCCCCCACTCACCGGACTTCTACCTCCAAATACAAAGTTCGCTAGTGAGTGCCGGCTGGATGTCATCTCCTGGAATGTATGTGGTATCACCAGTTATGCTAAGCTCACTCAACTCAAGGCATATGTTTTTCGTCATCATCCCAGTGTTAATTTTCTTCAGGAAGCATTTCCAAGACGACCACTCGCTGCTGGGCAAGCTCCTCCCTTCTCAGGTTATGTGCCATATGTTCATCTGGTAAGGAATGGTCTCCTGACTTACATACATAGATCCTTGCCACATCGCCTTCTCTGTACCTCCACTGATCCTGACATGATCTTTCAGCTATTTGAGGTTCTACTTGGGAATCGAGTACTCCAATTATGTAATATCTATTCTGCCCCAGCTAGACTCACTCTTGAGGCTCTTCCTTTTCCAACAGTGCGTGGTATGGTGTATATGGAAGATTTTAATGCTCGGCATTTTGATTTGGGTGATGGTTCTGGCTTCTTTTATGTATCCGCAAGCATCATCTGACACGCTGAGACACTAGTGGTGCCACTCATTGTCGGGGAGGTACTCTGGATTACATCCTCTCATCTGGCACATCAGGTCTGATACAATCTCGGGTCCAGTGCTCCTCAGTGCCAGACTTATTCAACGATCACATCGCTCTTTGGTTTCAATATTCTCTCCCTGCTGGGTCAATTGGTTCAGCCACTCATTTGCGTATTGCTGTGCCCCCAAAATATTGCCCGACTTACATCTTATATATGTATTACCTACATTTGATATATCATCAGCTGAACAGTTGTACTCTGATCTTGTGTCTGCTACTCATGACTTTTATATTCTATATATCTCACGGCCGCATATTCCCCAAGTTTGACTGGTTTCGTGCCATAGGAGAAATTAGAGCCAATCATAGCCCGAGTTGCCTTCTCGGTGTGCCAGATGTACGACAAATTGTAAACAAACCTTCGATTTTGCTTCCTCCCTCATGCGAAAGAGAAAAAAGAGAAGAGAGAGAGAGAGAGAATATAGGTCGAAATGAGAGAACATAGAAAGATAGATAGATAGATATATTATAAGAGAGGATAGAGCATTACTACATAAGTACCGTACTTAAATGAATGTAGGATACAGCCCCTCATAAGAGAGAGAAAGAGAGAGACAGAGACCTAACCTTCGATCGCTTCCTCCCTCACGCGATAGAGAGAGAATGAGAGAAATGGGAGAAAATAGAAAGATATATGCATAGATATACTGTAAAAGAGAAGATAGAGCGCCAACTTACACCACTTCAATGGCTTTCTAACAACTCCTCAGGTATCTCCATCCCAGTAGCCAGGACCATCGATATTGCTTTTATCCGTTCAGCTGTTGATTACCTCTCCCCTGCTCTAATTCAACTTCCCAGGGCTACTCTTGAAAATTTAGAAACATTTCAGAATAGAGCAATGAGGATAATTCTCGGCTGTCCAATGTCGACCATGATAGTGAACATGCAGCGTGAGTTGCGTCTTTCCCCATGAGTGGAGAGAATTTATTCTAATGTTACTTGCTTTACTGTCAAGTGCTTCCATTTCCCACATCTTTCACCCCATTACTCTCAGTTAGTCAGAACTTCTCTTAGACCAAACTACCTGGTCCCTCCCATACTGCCTGCTGGACGTATTATTTTAAGGTCTGTTTCCTCTATGTTCCGTAGTCTTAATATAGATATAATGGTTGCAGACAACCCCCCTGGGCCCCCTCCCTGGATGCTACCAACACCTGATGTGAGCTTTACACTTACTTCTAAGTCGGAACTGCCTTCTCTACAGCGGCAGTTGGCTCTGGAACACATAGAAACAGTGACGTCCTCCATCACAGATCCATACTGCCTCTACACTGATGGCTCATTGCAAATTAATTTTGCAGCGTGTTGTGCCGTTTTTTCACCTGATATGGAATTACCTCCAGGGGGCTGGGTTGGCCGTCGTTTCTGTGACCACTTCAGCTCAACATTGTGTATCTGTATGCTATTCTAGATGCTGTTAGTCTCGTTTGTCAACGTGGAGTGAATGCTGTCATTTGTTGTGACTCTAAACCTGCCCTTCATTCCTTCTCTAGTGTTCAGCCCACACACTCTTCTGTTATTCAGCAGATCTTATTGTTTTTGGCCTTATTACGTGATCGTAACTTGACTATCAAATGCTTATGGGTATCATCCCATGTAGGTTTATGTCACAATGGTACAGTTGACAGACTCGCAAAGGAAGCCTGCCATCTGCCTCCCCGTGGTGTTGGACGTCCTCTCTCCCTGACATGTTACCTCTCTAGAGTCCGCTCCGCCGCTCTCCTTACTGTACGGAAACTCAGGGATGCAGAGAGGCCCTTCAGCATCTCCATCACCCATTACGAGTCTGTCTGCCGCCACAAATATTCCTACCGTCGTGGAGGCCTCATGGTTCGAAGGCACAATGTAGTCTCTGCTCGGTTGAGGCTTGGCTACCGGCCACCATGGCAGGTTGCTGGGATGCAGGGTGAGCCTCCCTTCACTGAGTGTCGCTTGTGTCGAGCGCCTCGTGCTAACACCATAGAGCACTATTGCCTGGCCTGCCCCACTGTCCAACACTTGCTGCCCCGGGGCCTGTCACTTGATGTGGTTTGTCGACACCTGCTGAACCATCAGGTTTTGGAGGAACTTCTGGTACGCCACCCTCGTTTTGGTGGATTTAAGGAGGTCATGATGTAAATATTTGTTTGTGTGCTTGTACTTCATTCTGGTATGTTTTCATGGTATGTGTGTGTGTGTGTGTATTTTTATTTGATTCTCATGGGTTCTGCCTACCTGTATGTATGTTTGCATGCCTATGGATTGACGCTACGGCGCAATTAAAAAAAAAAAACGCTGATAAACTAACACTATTTAAGGAGATACACTAATAAGGGGACAGGCTTGGAGGGTTTGGGGAGTGCGGGAGTAGGGGACAGGCTTGGGGGGTTATGGAGGTGCAGGAATAGGGGATAGTCTTTCTACCCAACCCAAGCCTGTCCCCCTATTCCCGCACCCCTCGTCCCCTCACCCCCTAAGCCTGTCCTATACTCCCGCACCCCCTTAATGTTAATCAAATAATGTTTGTAGAGAGTGTTCCAAAATTGTCAATGTATGGATGAATGTACACTCGTGATACATAATTTCTGACCAGTGTGTGAGGAGCAGAAAGCTTCGAATCGCCTGGTATTGTTCTTTTCCCCACCCTGTACACTTATAGAGGCTGAGTTCGAATGCAGGGTATGTGTGTGTGTGTGTGTGTGCTACCTGCCTTTCATCTGATCAGAGATTACGTATCACTAGTGTAGTGTACTGTAACTTACCTCCTTCCGTCAACGCTCCCCAACCAGTTGCTACTGCCAGACCCGAGTAGTTAATGTCAGACTCATGGGCCAAACAGATGGGTTGTAGCCTGGCAGAAAATGTAATATTGCTTGACAGTTCAATCAATGCCACGTCATTGGTCTGTTGCAATAAACGAGAGAGAGAAAGAAACATTACTTAAGGTGAGTAACTAATTATGGGATATCGGAAGGCTACTGATTCCTTCATACTATGCCAGGAAACACAGAACCCCTCCATATGAAATTATACAGGGCATATTATGTTTTATAGATGAGTTTGCAGGCCAAAATCGACTCCAAAATGACCACAAAAGATTACTTCCCTTTTAATCATTTAGCAAGTATTGTTTCATTTTAACTAAATCGATTTTTTTTTTTTTGGATAAAACTCACCATTGATAATGTACCATTTCCTCGTACTTAAAAACATTCCCTCTATGCTGGGTACAACCCAAGTGAAACATGGTCAATTTCTGCCAATAACAAGTTCCTTAGTGACAAATAGGATTGATTTGATTGATGGATATTAGGCGCCGCAACATCGAGGTCCTATAGCGCCAGAAAAAGGTGATAGAGAGGTGTGACAGCAAGCAGTAAGGAAATGAAAAGAAAAGAGGGACAGTTGAAGAACTGAAAGCTAATGGCTGGGGCCGAAGGTGCGCCAAAACCCTGTAAGTATTGCCCACATTAATTAATATAGGCAATACCCCCCTACGGGGTGACAAATAGGAGACATCAGTGGCAGAAGTCAGTATTGAGGATGGTAATAACAATCAAGTACTTGATAATAGACACTGGTTACTCATAAGGGACAACTATATATATATCTTTTACATGGGATGTACCACCCATTCATGTGTCAATAATAATCATGCACATATGGGTATCTCAAACACTTTACTGTCTAATGTTTTCACGTTCACATATGATGTTATTGTCTTAAGTAGTGCATAGCTGCATGTATTAATTTCAAAGATGGTAGTTAACCTATGTATTGAAAAGATTATCAACTAAGGAACAGAGTGAACCTATCAAACTCTTACGTGAGTTACCCCTATATGGATGGTTATATTTGACCGTGACTGTACATACCTCAGCAAGTCATATACAGTATATATAAATACTCACCAGTTTGCCACCACCATCTGAATAATTCTCGTGTATAATGAATGTTTTGACGGGTAACTGGTTCAGATTATTTTCAGCGATGTCCCCAGCGAGTACTGAGACAGAGCTGGCCTTTACTCTGTGGGAGAAATATATAGATACTTAAATATAGAGGAAGAGAAGGGGTGTAAGTAAGAAAGTAAGTGTGTGTGTGTGTGACAACAAACTCTATATTAACAAGTTTCAATCCGATGCAACATGATCAGCACAATTATTACGTTCCCAAAAAGTGTCAAGCATCGGCAGGGTTTCAACTTGGAAGTGATTGTTGTTGTCGTATCCATACAACTAATAGGAAATAACAAATAATAAATACCTACCCAGTGTGTTGTTGTAATATCCATACAACTTTATTAATAGGAAATAACATATATAATAAATACCTACCCAGAATCATCAAAGAAGCAGTGAGCGGCAGTCAAGATCCACTTTAACTTGATGATTGAACCTCCACAAGAGTACTGAGAGCCAGAGATTGTTGGCACCACCTGTACTTGGTATGGGAACTCGCCTTGGGTAGCTGGGGCGCCGTTCACGATCCTGTTGTATCCGGTGACGTTCACAAGGGGTGCCGTTCCGCAATTCGCTGTTGTCAGAATGTAAAAATACAAAGTTTGTGGGTAAATGCACTCTAGTCTCTCCCTCCACACCCAAGCTACTGTACAGTCGTAGACATATGCTTCAATACACATACAAACAACTCAAACAAATTCCTAACTAATGTTTTCACGTGATATTATTTCTATTTTGAAAAGTGAATAGCTGCTTGTAGTAAATTAATAGATGCTACTCAACCTATTTATTAGTAGGCTTCTAATCTAACGAACAGAGGCAAGATGTCAACACACTATACATGAGTAACCCAAATGTATTAACCATTTCAGGCCACATGTTGCATCGTTTTTCGCAAAGATCTTGAAGGTTCGTAGTCAGATAATTATAACATTCTAACACAATGTTTACGACACCCCGCCGTAATTTATGGCGGTATAGTAGTTAGGCAAATTTGTATACTTAAGGAGTTTACACTAATGATCTTAAGTTGTAGTCAGTGAGAACACAAAATCCTGAGCAAATGTTCGGACAAGGCGAGGTACCCCCTCTTCCTAAATCCCCCACCAGACAACCTCCTCACCATCCCGCTACAACACCCCTCATTCTATCCCCCTTCTCCCTCCCTCTCCCTCTCTTTCACTCTCACTCTCTCTCTCAATTACACAACACACGGCAATATATAAAAACATGATTTAAACATTATTATATCGCATGATTTTCTCTCAAAAGGCTTACATTATAACTCAAATGTGATACCACAACAATGAGTTGCATGGTTTTTGCATATGAACTGCTCTATGATGTTGTTCAATCTCATTTTACTGCTTTGCTTAAGTAGTTTCGTAGGAAATAATAATGATAACCTTATATTGCAAGTTTCCATATGGTTGTTTTTCTGGACATGTTTGATTGTTCGTATAATGTGATGAGATTTACAGTATTGGCCAATAGGTATATTCAATAAATAGAAGGAATCGGTGTAATTGTAAACAAAATAATATTACTTGTATAATTAATGGAATAATGATACAGACAATTATACATGTAATTTATTTTAATCTTCATCGCTCTCAAGGAATAATATTATATCATCCTCATCATCATCGTTATCAGTGCACCAGAGTTCATCCCATGGTTGAACATATTAAAAAGTCGTATTGCAATCACACCTTTACACCCACGTGAGCATCTCAGCATATTGGTCATTGGCTTGTAAGAATGTAACACACCTTCAGTAGCCTACGTTCACACCACCTTCTTCAATCACATGCCAGTAACCATCTACATTATATTTCTCAAATTGCCGCGACAATACCACACAGTGAAAATATATCAAACTGACAACCGAGCCATCACGGTTGTGTCCATAAACCATCAATTCATTACCACACACAAAATATTTATTTCTTAATCTATTTTACGAAATTACTCTAGAGTCTAGAATAACAATGTGTAAGAGTCAGTAAGACTTTATAATTATCTCCCTGTGTGCAACTGAGAGAGAGTGGGAAAGAGAGAGTGTGTGAGATAGAGAGTGAGAGTGAAAGAGAGGGAGAGGGAGAGAGACGGGGGATAGAATGAGGGGTGTTGAAGGAACAAGTCTGGTGGGGGATTTAGGAAGAGGGGGTACCTCGCCTTGTCCAAACATTTGCTCAAAATTTTGTGTTCTCACTGACTACAACTTAAGATCATAAGAGTAAACTCCTTAAGTATACAAATTTGCCTAACTACTATACCGCCATAAATTACGGCGGGGTGTCGTAAACATTGTGTTAGAATGTTGTAATTATCTGACTACGAACCTTCAAGATCTTTGCGAAAAACGATGCAACATGGGGCCTGAAATGGTTAGTAGATGATTATTATTGTCCGTGATTGTACCTTTGAGTCAGGAGCACCAACTAATAGATAACGTAGCTAGTCTTGTTAGTGGAAAGGCAAATCGCTGTACAAATTTATGCACCCTATGTACACCCACCTACAAAAGGACTGTCGCCTCACCAAACGGTTCTTGAAGTTTGGGGTTTAATGACTCGTGAAGCGAAACACTATACACAACAATATTTTCCAACTATGAAGCTTGTGGAGTTCATGATTCCGTAGATGAGGCGACAGCGCTTTTGTTGGTGGGTGTACAGTTGGACACAAGAATGGGTGGTACAGCCCAAGTGAAACATGGTCAATTTCTGCCAATATCAAGTTTCTTAGTGCCAAATAGGAGACATTAGGGGCAGAAGTCAGTATTGAGGATGATACTAAAAAGCAAGTACCTGATAATAGACGCTGGTAACTCAAATGGGACAAGTATCTTTCACCTGGGCTTTACCACCTATTCATGTATACAAAACTGCACATACATTCCTGGATTAAGGAATGACCATGACTTGTCTATCTATATGTCTATAGCTCTGACGCATCGTCCCCAAAGGGAACTGCCCCCAAGGGGGTGGTCACGGCAGAAGTGTCTCCAGTTTTCCCTGTTCTGACACTCCCTCCTTACTTGTTCAATCCCTCCTCAGTCTCTTGCGTTTCTCTCCTTTACATACTCTTCCACTCTGTTCTGCCATCTAACTGGCGGTCTACCTCTCACACCACGTCCCACAACTTCACTTCCATACACCTTCTTTACAAACTCCTCGCCTTGCATTCTCTCTACATGTCCAAACCATCTCTATGTATTACGCTTCTCTCTCTCAACCACTCCACACTCAATACCAATTGCCTTCTCACGCATACCACATCTCGTACACACTTTCAGTTCTTTCTCCATCCCACCTAGACACCCCACACAAGTTACTCATTTCCACAGCACCTATTCTAGACTGATGAGCCTTACTCCATGTCTATGTATCTGATGCATATGTCAGTGTTGGCAGGATTATACTGTTCCTCAGTCCCCTCTTCACCTCCATTCTCACACATCTACCTGTCATAATCCTTCTCAATGATCCTATGACCTGTCTACCCTTCACTGCTCTCTCCCTAATTTCTCCTTCCATACTTCCATGTTTACACAAAACTGTGCCCAGGTACTTAAACTCCTTCACTTCCTCCCTCCTCTCACCCCTCAGAGTTATCTCACATTTAGTCCCAGTTGGTACTCCCACTCTGTACGGTGTAGCAAAGGCAATCACCCCCCTAACACCTCACCAGTCTACCCCTACTCCTGCACCCCTCAAAACCAGCAAAGCCTGTCCCCCACTCCCTCCCCCCCATAACCCCCTCCCCCAAGCCTGTCCCCCTACTTTCGCACACCATAATTAAGGCAATATACATTTGTAGATGAGCATGCAGGCTATAGTAAGTTGTAGTGGTTGTTATTTTGGGGACTTTGTTGTTCTAACTGTTGTAGTTGATGCTGTATAGTTGTTATAGATGTGGGTGTTATGGTTATGAACATACAAGTAGCTCTTGTGGGTGAAGTGGTTGTGGTTGTTGGGGTATTGTGGTTGTTTGTAGATGTTGTGGCTAGGGTTGTATTTGTGTGTGTATCTGTAGGAGTTGTGGGTGTAGTAATTTTGGCGTGTGTTGTGATTTTGTGAGTACTTGAAGTGATTATGGTTAAAGTGGTTGTGTGAATGGTTGAAGTGATTATGGTTATAGTGGTTGTGTAAATGGTTGAAGTGATTATGGTTATAGTGGTTGTGTGTGTAGTGGTTGTGGTGGTAATTGTAGTGGACTTACGACAATAGACATTAATGGGTGAACAGGACGCGTTAGTAGTTGGAGATGGAGTAGGTGGCTGAGTGGTTGGAGGTACAGTGGTTGGAGGTACAGTGACTGAAGGTACAGTGGTTGCGGGTACAGTGACTGGAGGTACAGTGGTTGGGAGTACAGTGGTTGGGAGTACAGTGGTTGGAGGTACAGTGGTTGGGGGTATAGTGGTTGGAGGTACAGTGGTTGGAGGTACAGTGGTTGGGGGTACAGTGACTGGAGGTACAGTTATTGGTTGTGTAGTAGTTGGGGGTGGCTGAGTGGTTGTTGGTGGAGGGGGTGGCTGAGTAGTTACAGGCTCAGGTCCTGAAACAGAGTAAAACCTCGTTGTAAAATACACCCAGATAATAGATATGGCAGCGAGGTGATCAATATATATATATATATATATATATATATATATATATATATATATATATATATATATATATATATATATATATATATATATATATATATATATATATATATATATATATATATATATATATATATATATATATATATACACACACACTTTTTATTTCAATGTAGCTGCCAAACAAGATCTCAGAAGATGTATGTTTATAGAGTATTTTTTATCTTAGAAATACATTTACTTCCATTTGACAAAGCGGAAAAGTAAATTCGAGGGACACCCTGTATTATAGTGAAAGATAGTGACTGAAAGCTGAGAGCACACTTATTGTCCTCACCTGTGAACTATAATGAGCGAGAGGTCCACAATCACGTTCAATTTCGTTGTAAATGTGTAGCATAGAAAGAGAGGCTTTATGAATGAGTAAGAGTGAGTAAGCTGATGATTCCACCTGTCCAAGAATATTGTGCATGGTTGATCTACCCTTCATGAGAGCTTTACACCATACAGGGGCGGATGAGACCCATTTACAGTGATAGCAACTTCATGGGGGTAAGTACTCAGGGAATATGCACAAAGCACTTAACATTTTTAAGGCATTTTTAGCGAGAGAAGTAAAAAAATCTCTCCAAAACAGATTATGAGAGAACGAGACTCCAAGAACGTTAAAGAGAAGAACGATGAGGTCATTAAAGATTAGTACGAGGTGAAAGTGAGGTTGCCAAACCCTTAGAGAAGTGTAGAGTGCATCAGCATAAAAGTGGATACTGGAGGAAGTACACTCGTGATACATAATTTCTGACCAGATTGTGAGGATCAGAAAGCTTCGAATCGCCTGGTATTGTTCTTTTACCCATCCAGTACACCTATAGAGGCTGAATTAGAATGCAGGGTTTGTGTGATGCCTGTTGTTTGTCTCAGGTTAGAAATTACGTATCACGAGGGTACAGATATGATGTTCAAAGATTGATTTATTGATTGATCAATTGATAAATTCATGCCACTACTAGTAGGCATCTGGCAGCGCAACAACTAAGGTCATATACCGCCCAACACAATATTAAATTCTAAGGATTTAAAGATATGCTCATTTATATAATTAATAAAATATTTACACACAATAGTCAGATTTCATTACTCCAAAAGGGGAAAGCAGCATGATTAAAAGGACTTATAATCTAAAACTAACATTTTCACTAAATTATCTTGATTAACTTAGTAAATTATTATTATAAAATAATAACACATTTAAACAGTGGACTATCTAAAATATTTAAAAAGCCATAAATATAATAAAATTCACATTTTGTAGGGGAGGCGTCCCTGCAGAAAAAGCAGCAACTCTCTGACTGACATTTAGAAGTAGTATGTGAGTCAAAATCAGAACAATTACCACACTGGGAACGGTTTGTATAGTTCATCCTCCCATTACCAAACTCATAACACCAAAAACACTTTAATTCCTACAGTCCGGCTGACGTGTTGCACCATTGGTATGTGGACTCCGGCTGACGGTTTAGACCGTCATAGCTATTTCCTGCCAAGTAGCCCTATGTTGTTGTTTTTCTTGTTACTGGGCTAGTAAACTACATCACAATATCAATCTGTGTCCACGCGCACATAAGAAAATACCGTAGTGAATATATGGACGTGACAGTGACACACGATAGATAATAGTAATAATAAGGAAATACACTACCACAAACACATGCACAGGTGGCTGGTAAATTACGCGTGGGTCCTACTACAGTGTATGTACTCATGAGTATACTGTGGGTCCTACAGGCTGCTTATATATGAGGCTCCCGCCGCGAGAGGGATGTAAGCGACAAATTTGAAAAAATTGAGTTAGGCACGGATCCGGTTGCTAAAAGGGCATAGGATTCATGTGGAAGTGGTGTCATAGGCAAAATCGACCATCTGGATGGGTACAACAAGGCCTAAAGTTCACTCATTGTTAAGTTCTCGCTCCGCCGCCAGACAGAGCTATCTCCAGAGGCGACGAGGCAGCGCGGGCACCAATCAGCGCGGAGTATAGGGAGCGGCCATAGCTCTAGCCAATGAGCGCGCGTCCTCCCGCCAGCTGATGATCCACACGTGCGAGTTAAAGTCCAATGTTTTCGTTCGTGATTCCATCAATTTCCCTATATTAATGGATTAATTATTGCAAACCAATATTGAAAACAATAAGGAATAGACACTAATACACTTGTAAGAGATAAATACATCAATGTCAATGCATATTAGTTATAAAAAGAGACTAAAAGTCAGATTTTCCTATAGTGATCGAATCTTTAAGAAACATTGACTATGAATTCTGAGGAATTCAGAGGAACTGGTTGAACAATGCTGGCGGGAAAGCAGCTGCACACATACACCGCTTCAGACAAGCGTCACTTTTTCTCCCATTCACGCCTTTCACGCCCATCCAAATCTGCCACCATGTCTTCCACACGCCACCACACGCACAAAACTTGATATTAAGGAATATAAATTACATGGCCAAAAAGAAGAAGGATAGGCGATTCCAATGGTATATAATAGATCCCCCTTCTGACCGTTTTCAATGGTGTAATCATAAGGAAACTTTGAGCGCGTTTTTCTCAAAACTAGTCGGGTGGCGCTTACAACCCTCTCGCGGCGGGAGCCTTATATGGTGTAACTGAGGCCTATCCCTGTGAAGTGAAGTGAAGTGAGGTGAGGTGAGGTAGTGAGGTGAAGTGAGGTGAGGTGAGGTAGTGAGGTGAGGTAGTGAGGCGAGGGCACACGATAGATAATCGTAGTAATAAGAAAATACTGAAGTGAATATATGGACGTGACATTGACACGATGATATATTACTACAAGTGTACATATCATTTTTAGTGCTGTGATAGTGACACACGATAGATAATCGTAGTGATAAAAATATCATCATCATCATCATCGATGTGTCGTGTCCCTGAAGACATTGACGACCACGGCAGACCACAACTCCCTATCTCGCGCCATCTGAAGCAGCCGCGCTGTTGAGACGCCATCTCCAACTTCCTCCACAATTCCGTCCATAAACTTGATTCGAGGACGTCCTCTTCCTCTTCTTCTTTCTATCTTTCCCATCAGGCTCAGGTTCTCCAAAGCTTTTCTCCTCATAACGTGTCCCAGGAACTCAGTCTGTCTCCTTCTTATTTCTCGCAGCAACTCTCTTCCGGTGTTAATCCTTCTCAATACTTCGACATTAGTAACCCTCGCCGTCCAGGGAATCTTGAGAATCCTTCTCCAGATGAACACCTCCAACGCTTCCAGCCTCCTCCTGGTGTCACAGTTTAGCGTCCACGTTTCGCAGCCATACAGTAACTCCGACCATATGTACGTCTTGGCCATCCTCTGGCGACATCCGAGGGATATATGACTGTTGTTGAGAAGCATTTTCATTCTCGAGAAAGCTCGCTTAGCCAGTGCTATTCTTTTTCTAATTTCTCCTGCACATCTAGCTTCCGCGTCGAATTGGCTTCCGAGGTATATAAACTTATCCACCTGTCTAAATGCTTCACCTCTAAAAAGGATGTTACTCTCTTTCCCCACTGGGTTGTTTGTAACTATCATCACCTCTGTCTTGCCATATTAATTCGCAAGCCTCTGCTTTCTCCAGCTGTAGACGAATATACTGTAGTGAATATATGAAGGTGTTTAGCGGCTAACTGTACACAAAGGCCACAGTCGTGCTATGCGCACAAACAAATGGCGCTTCCTGTGCAAAAATTTGGTCTACTTCAGCTTGTACTATCTCCATAACTACACATCGTAGAGCTCTCCAGATGGTACCATTCGAAAAACGAAAAGTTGAAGGTAAGGATGGAACAATTTTGAAGTCAGTACACTATTGAGGTTAAGAGTGATAGCGTTGTGAAAATAGGGGAAATCGAGAAATGTTGCTGGTAACGGCGAGCGAAAAATGAGAGGCAAGTGTCGGGTCTGCCGGACGGTCGGGGTTAAAATACGCTCAACAAAAGGCTTCACTTCTAAAGAGGTGAGGTTAATATTAATGTGATCTGGGATATGCGAGTCATACAAAGTGAGGATGATCATATTATTACTGCCTTTCATCTTTGTTACTCGTTGGACACTATCGGGGCACATAGCATGAATGTCCTCTTCAGAGAATTCAAACAAGTCTCTCATTGTATATACGCCGTTTGCTATAAACAAATGTTCGTTGTGGTTTGATGGATTCAAATATGCCATCAGAAGGACAGGGAAAATTAAGAAGCATCATGGTCTGTGTTCTACCAGTCAAGGAAACTCAGCATGATGTCGCAACAGTTTATTGAAGAAAGGTTTCGACCTGCAATAACACATCCAATAAATAGACTGAACAAATAAATATCAACACTTAAACAAATCAAACTGATAAACTAATAAATGAAACTCCTATTGTAAGCAGGGTGATCCATACAACACCAGGTAAAATGAATAACAATTACATAGAAGTGGTAACAATATAATTTCATTTAATTAAAGTGTTTACACATTTATAATACATACACGTATGAAGTAAATAATAATATAGTACTTACATCAATGCCTCACTAATGACTGTTATCCTCATTGATCACTGAGTTCGAAGAACTATATCCACCATCACCCAAGAACAGGTGAACCATACTGCCTGCCGTGTCTGCTGCCTGAGACTGACTGATCATTTACTCGAACATTTAACAGGGAGCAGAAAGATGTACCCACAAATCCTGACAAATAAAGGCGAAACAAGAAGCGCCTTTTACATACATTATAACATAAATTATATCTATCTATAAGTCCTTAACATACAAACATTATGTCAATATATGGCTTATTAACAATACACAGTATTTTACATACAATCACAATAACAGTTAAACTTAGCGATCATGATATTAACAGATGGCAGAAATATGTAGGCCTACCCACAATCCCTGACTAATTAAGACGAGATAAGAAGCGCCTTTTACATACATTATAATATCTATCTGTAAGTCCTGAATATATACAAACATTATATATAAACATATGGCAAATTACCAATGCACAGTATATTACATAAAATCACCACAATAACAATTAAGTTATCAATCATGATATTAACAATAAAGCACTTTAACCCTATATTCACAATACAGTCTGTGTAAGATCTTTGGTTCTGATTAAAATACCCTTACCATACTTTTTGATGTGGCCCATCGGTAGTAACCTAATTTCTTTTTCCAGATACAATATACCAAGAAGCGTGGTTGAGGTTAACATGCCCCTGCCTGTAGTAAACCACAAACCAAATGGGTATAGGAACACGATGCTCCTTAGGGACATGCTTTACAGAATCATCGAAGATGTTAGGGCAGTAGTCATTGTCACTGTCAACTACATTTATGGACCACATCATCTGAACCTTACAGTGTGTATCCTCCACAGGCAGAATTTTTTTTGCCTCAAAACCTTTATTGGCAGCATTTGTATTACAAGTAATATATCAACGTTTAGATATGCAGTTACTGTCATAAGTGAGTCGGATATGAAGTAACACTCCAAAACACTTAAATATGGAGTGGATAGCGACATAGTAAAGGGATGCAGGGTTCGTCAAAAGTCCCAAAAGTCACAGACTACTGACAGCCTACAGTCTCGAGGTTGAGTTTTTTGTTTTTTTAATCAATTGTGCCATAGCATCAACCAAAGGGCAGGCAACAATACATACAGGTAGGCGGGACTCATGGGATTCCAAATACTACAACCACACATATACACGCACACACAGACACACACACACAAACGAAAACATAACAGAATGAAGCACAAGCATACAGATAATTACCTGATGGTTCAGCAGGTGTCGACAAACCACATCAAGTGGCAAGCCCCCGAACAGCAAGTGTCGGACAGTGGGGCAGGCCAGGCAACAGTGCTCTATAGTATTAGCTCGACACAAGCGAAACTCAGTGAAAGGAGGCTCACCCTGCATCCCGTACAGCAAGAAGAGCAGTTGAGCGAATTCTAGAAAGGTAACATGTCATGGAAAGAGGACGTCCAATACCACGAGGAGGCAGATGGCAGGCTTCCTTTACGAGTCTGTCAACTGTAACATTGTGACATAAACTTACATGGAAGGTCCTGTTACTCAGGTAGCCCCGATTCCAATGTAGTAGATTATCCTTTATCCCAAAGTAAACCAGTTGAAACAAAATGACGTCTCTATTAGCAACATTGAAGGCACTTCAAAGGTCACTGTCCCTGGAAAGGCGAGAGTACAGGTCGACTAGGCAGTGGTGTGTGCTTCGCTGGGGAGGGAAACCAAACAGTCATGGAGAAAGGCGATCCTACAGTCTGTACATGAGACGATTAAGTAAGATTCTCTCCATAACTAAACAAAAACAGGAAGTCAGTGAAAAAGGCCAGAATATCGCAGTGCCAGGCTTAGGGATGGGTATTATTGTGCTGCTGGTCCAGGCTCGTGGTACACAACCATCACGAAGACAAAAATTGTACAGTTGAAGTAAGGGGTTCCCAGGAACTTGTTGAAGTAGGCGCAGAACGGCATAAGTAATACCATCATCACCAGGGGAAGAAGCATACCCCGAGAGAGGGCACGGCGCCACTCCTCCTCAGTTATCTCCTCTGCATCATTGTCATTATCTTGCAACAGAACATACATTAGACGTAGCCGATGGACTGCAGCATGGGAAGCCAGTACATCTTGTATGTGAATGGGTGGACTGGCTGGGGTAGATTGTTCTGACCAGGCATCGACAAGTTGTTTGGCATAGTCGGTGGGAATGTGATGACGAGCAGTGGCCGGCGTCTTTTTAACAACCCAACGGATGAGGTGCTACATAGAAGCCACACTTGTCTGCTGGTTGATACTGCCAAGACTAAGTTTGAGCACACTCTTGCAAGGCAACTATAGCGATAAAGAATAATGAAACTAAAGAGCGATATGATCGTTGAATAAGTCTGGCACGGAGGAGCACTGGACCCGAGATGCTATCAGACCTGATGTGCCAGATGAGAGGATGTAATCCAGAGTACCTCCCCGACAATGAGTGGCACCACTAGTGTCTCAGCGTGTCAGATGATGCTTGCGGATACATAAAAGGAGCCAGAACCATCACCCAAATCAAAATGCCGAGCATTAAAATTTTCCATATACACCATACCACGCACTGTTGGAGAAGGAAGAGCCTCAAGAGTGAGTCTAGCTGGGGCAGAATAGATATTACATAATTGGAGTACTCCATTCCCAAGTAGAACCTCAAATAGCTGAAAGGTCATGTCAGGATCAGTGGAGGTACAGAGAAGGCGATGTGGCAAGGATCTATGTATGTAAGTCATAATGTAATAACCCGTAAATTACCCTTCACACATTTACTCCCACCGGTGTAACGGCTCGAATAAAATATGTGAAAGATATTTCACGAGTGTTAACACAAAAAAAAAAAAATCATTGTTGTTAGTATCTTTTTAGCTTTCCTCGCTCTGGCCAGGCGGTAGGAGAAATAAGAATGCTATAGGAATGGGGCAAATAAACGACAAGATAACTATTAAGTTTAACCGGGATTTATTAATTTTTCCCACAAGATATAAATTAAATGTAATCACAGATTTCATTAGAAAATAATGATGAAATTTCCTCTTAAGGAATATATATGTATGAAGTTATAAATTAAATCTAATCACAGAAATCACTAGAAATAATGACGAATTTTCTTCTTAAAGAATATATAGTATTGAGAACAATCTTGATTAGAATTACCCTTGGAACTAGAATAGAACTGAATTAAATCTTATAACTATAAAGAACTTGCCTTAGAACTACACTTGAACCTAAACTGAACACTTGTACACGAGATAAGTTCCAACAAGGCATAGAAACTATATAGGAATTAATAATACTGAATAGAAATGATCACAGAACTTCAATACTCAACTGACACGCTGATTATACACATAAATAATCGAAAGAATCCCTCATAGAATGGAATATTCACGGCAGGCATGCAGTGTACTCTGTACCGTAAGAATTACTCTTAAAACTATAACTTACTCGATGAACTGAACACACATGGAAATATAATAGCGCATGGCAGGCAATGAACCCTGTACCATGTTACGAAAATAACTCTAATACACTAATAAATAACGTCCCAGAGATACAGCTAACGCAAAAGAAATCGTCGCACACAACAAATCGCGGCAGTTTCTAACGCCTTGTCTTTATTCTGGACTAGCTGCTCCGCCGCCCTTCGGGCGGCTAGGAGCCGCTAGCGGCCTACGGCCGCCCTTCGGGCGGTGGATGCTATATGGAAGGAGCTTATTTGTTTCTTGGCATAGACAGGAGTAATCAGGCAGAAGCCTCCAATTTTCATACACGATCAAAGAGTTCTAAATAAACAAAGGATATAATAATACAACACTGATATGTAGCAAATGCAAACTGCACTACCACCACTACTACATCAACCACTACCACCTCCACTACTACATCAACCACCACTACTACTACATCAACCACCACTACTACTACATCAACCACCACTACTACTACATCAACCACTACCACCACTACCACCACTACTACAATCACCACCACTACTACCACCACCACCACCACCACTACATCAACCACTACCACCTCCACTACTACCACCATCACCTATTCCCGCACCCCCAACCCCCCCACCCCAAATGTGTGTGTTTGTGTGTGTGTGTGTGTGTGTACGGTAGGGATGTGTGTGTTTGTATTTATGTGTATGTGTGTGTATGGGGCATGCTTAGGGTGTGTGACGGTAGGGGACAGGCTTTTACCCCCCCCCCAGCCTGTCCCCTATTCCAGCACCCCGCAAACCCCCCCACCCTAAGCCTGTCCCTTATTCCCGCATATATAGTCTATCTCTCTCACATACAGTCTCTCTATCTCTCTCTCTCTCTCTCACACACACACACAGTCTCTCTCTCTATCTCTCTCTCACAGTCTAGCTAGCTATCTATCTCTACCTCTCACACACACTATTTTTCACTCTTTCTCCCCCCCCCCCCCCACACACACTATCTCTCTCTCACACACAAATATAACCAAACCCAGTATTACCTCTCTCGCTCTCACACACACACACCCTCTCTCTCTCTCTCTCTGAAATTAAAAATAGAGATATATAGAGAGAGAGCCTGTGAGGGAGAGAGAGAGAGCATGTGAGAGAGAGCATGTGTGTGTGTGTGTGTGTGTGTGAGAGAGAGAGAGAGAGAGAGAGAGAGAGAGAGAGAGAGAGAGAGAGAGAGAGAGAGAGAGAGAGAGCTTGTGCGTGTCACTAATCCAGGGGTTCGAATCCCCCTCAAAACATTAACATTTTTTGAAAAACATGAAAAACATTTTTTTTATAGGTCCAAAACATTCCCCAAGTATTAACGATCACACCCATGTAAAAATTTTCACTCTAGGACGAAGGATCTTGGCGTGCATAGAGGACACACACACACACAGAGACACACACACACAGAATTTCGGCTTTATGTATATAGATTATCAACCTTACAAGCTATTAATACAACAAAAAATACCTATTAGGCAACTCTTGGCTACATTTTCTATGCTTTAGTTTTAATTTGTGTAATTAGTAACGGTCAGTCAGGCCTGCAGTGAGGGTGTTGGGGGTGCTCTACTCCTCCCTCCCGCTCCCCATATCAGTTAGCTTTAGTTACTCGGCAATCATTTTTTTATTACGCTTCAAAATGGGTCATACGAAGCTGACAATGGAGGAGAAGGGTAAAGTGATGGTATTAGCTGGTGTTGGCCTGAGCAACCGAGAGATTGGAAGGCGGTTAAGAAGATCAGAAACAGCCATTCGTTGGGTGAAGCAGGCAGCGGCAACACTCGGGACAGGCGCCACACCACAACGGAAGAAAGGCACAGGGAGGAAGAGGAAGACAGACAAGATGCTGGAGCGACAAGTGAAGAAAGACCCGTTTGTGACTGCAAAGGAACTCAAGGAGATGTACCCTGATCTGTTGGGAGAGGTGTCTGTACGCACAGTTCAAATCCGCCTGCAGAAGGACCTTAAGTTGCCGTGTCGTCGCGCTGCACAGAAACCTCTCCTGACCAAGAAAATGAAGAAACAACGGGTGGATTTTTGTAAAAGGCATGCAGACTGGACGCAAGAGGATTGGCGTAGAGTGATGTTCAGCGATGAAAGTGCCTTCAAAACCATCTCTAGGAGACAGAAACTGGTGCGTCGTCCTTCAGGCAGCGATCGGTTCGACCAGGACCCACTAAGACAGGTCAGCCGGCTGGCAGTGTGGTCTCGAGGCGGGATTTGATTGATGGATATTAGGCGCCGCAACATCGAGGTCCTATAGCGCCAGAAAAAGGTGATAGAGAGGTGTGACAGCAAGCAGTAAGGAAATGAAAAGAAAAGAGGGACAGTTGAAGAACTGAAAGCTAATGGCTGGGGCCGAAGGGGCGCCAAAACCCTGTAAGTATTGCCCACATTAATTAATATAGGCAATACCCCCCTACGGGGTGGCCGCGAGGCGGGAAGGACTAGTGACGTCAGCTGGCCCACTCTCTCTCTCCAATATTTTATATGTCTTAGATTAACAAACCGTATACTTATCATATTGGTAGTGTCTTTACTTTTGAAAGAGGGATATATATATATATATATATATATATATATATATATATATATATATATATATATATATATATATATATATATATATATATATATATATATATATATATATATATATATATATATATCATTACATTAAAAACTATTTAATAAAAGCATTTTATATCAACTATGTACAGGTAAACCAACAGTTTTCTTTTTAGCATTTTTCATTCTTACTTTAATATTTTGTCATATTTTCTATTTTCACTTCTGCAGGCTTTGGTAGTTTTCCTTTTAATCCTAATATCACTATTCATCTTTCTCATTTTAAAGAACACTGATATTTTGGCAAAGAAAGTAATTACATCTTTGGGCAAATGAACTCTTACACTTTCAATTTCTGACACAATTCGCTTGAAGCATTCCTTTCCCTCCTTCAGACTGTCCCCGTGTATAGTTTGAAATATTTCCCTCATTGTGGTCAGTTGACTGTAAAATGACTCTGAGGGAACGTACAATTCACCTCTATTAATTTCCTCAAACCAAGTCTTGTCCTTGCTTGTGGTGTGACTAGCTTTTTGCCCTAAATCTGGATATTTCATACAGAACTTTCTTACAATATAACCACCAATATACCTAAGTGATTCACTTTCAATAACAGCATCAATAGACTTGCCGCCATGTTAATCATCATCATTCTCCTTGTTCTCATCATACTCTGTCTCGCACCCTACATCTAAGTCTGTGAAACACTTGCTAGTGATATAAAGTTCTATGGCTAGATCTCTTTCACAGAACTTCTTATCGTTTCCAGGAGTTTGCTTTAACCCATCGCTCGTGGACAGACAATCAACATCATCAGTATTTGTATTAGCTTTTTTAGACAGTAGTGCAACATCTTTACCTAGCAGTAATTTCTTTATGCTGAATTTTACATTGAGAGCATTAGGGTGCTCGTAGGGTCCGTGCATTTGCCTTATGCAGCCAAATAAGTGTTCTAATCCATCCTGATTTAATTTTCCTAGTCAGAATGTATTCAACATGGAAAGACTTTTCAAGCATTTTGTGCAAACCAATTAGTGAATGGCAAGATAATATTACACCTTTCTGAAACATGTATAGTCCTTTACGCTTTGGAATTTTCACTCTCATTGTTGACATTAGGTCAGTCATTCTTTGCAAAACATTGATCTGGTCATACAGATTAGTTCCAAATGCATTACGTGATTGTTTGTCGCCAAACATATGGGAAGAATTCATTACATCAAACCATTCGTCCACCAGGGTGATGAAATCAGCAGTTTCCTTCCAGTATCTACTTGCCAGCAGTCCCTTTTCTCCAAGGTATCTAATTGATTTAGAACATGTACTTGACAAAAGTTGGGTTGCATATTTGACTCGTTGTCTCTGATTGTTTGATACCTCCAAATGCATGTCACTTAATTTATATGCCAAGCCATATTCCGTCTTTGTTGCTTTTAGCATTTCCCTAATACAAGAACTCAACAAACATATACCTTGAAGAAAAAGGAGAGATGAAATTTCATCCTTTTTACACTCTATACTCTTATAGCATACACACCTTCACATACCACTAATTTACACACAAACACACACACACACACACACACACTCATTCATTCATTTATCCATACACACGCTCAGCAAACATTATAATAATTACCTTGAGGCAAAAGGAGAGATGGAATTGCATCGTTCTTTAATGTTCTTTGTTTAGTGGGAGTAGCAATTCCAAGGAGTCGAGATTTCATATCATCTTCGTAGTCGCAATCGGCAAAATGCACTGAACATACTCTTGCATTGTCAGCATTAACATTATCACTGCGACAACAAGAATGAATCCATCTCTGCCTGATTTCTTTTTCCTTCGGAAAACGAAAATAGCGTACTCCTGCTGTTTTCTTCTGTGTGTTATAACATCCATATACGGCACAATTGCCTGGCATATCTCCAGCAATGAACAGTTTAGGAGGTGTAAACACAACGCTGATCTGGGTCAGACTGGGATTCATGGCTGGGAGAAGTGATCAGAGTGGGCCAGCTGACGTCACTAGTCCTTCCCGCCTCGCGACCACACTGCCAGCCGGCTGACCTGTCTTAGTGGGTCCTGGGTTCGACAGTCACTACACGGTGAAGACGGTAAAATTTCCAGCTGGTGTGATGGTGTGGGGCAGCTTTAGTGGTGAAAAGGGAACTGGTGGTCTGTACTTTTTTAAATAAGAACGTGAATATGAATGCCAAACTGTACGTTAGTGTCCTGGAAAGTCATATGTTACCATTTTACCAGAAACACGAGAATGCCACTTTCCTCCAGGACGGTGCACCATGCCATAGGGCTAACATTGTCAGACAGTGGCTCACAGAAAAACATGTAAACTTAATGGAGTGGCCAGGACATAGCCCTGATCTTAACCCAATCGAAAATATGTGGAATGAAATGAAAAGAAAGCTAGGCAAGCTCCCAATAACCAATGTAGACAGACTGGTAGTGATGATAAGGAAGCTATGGGCTCAGGTTGATGATAATTATTGTAAAAAATTGGCTGACAGTATGCCAAAACGTATCAGAGCTGTATTAAACGTTAATGGTGAAATGACTAAATACTAACAATCCCTCATGACATAAAAAATGTGTTTCATTCATCCTAAATAATATTATAACATTAGAAATTCATCGGTGGCTACAGATTTCAGCTGGTGCGACGATTTCTTTTGCGTTAGCTGTATATCATTGACTGACTCGTGTGTGACTCGTGGTGGTAGACGAAATCTGTCCCGATGGGGGTAGAAGAAAGAATCCAATCAATCTCACTTTATCACTGTCATCTTAAGATAAATTACTAATTAACACACAACAAACACTTAGTTGACATTTACTTTACATTTATTGAATATTATTATCACCTTAATCACTTGATTACTATAAATATTACCGACGTATTGTCGAACGTACACTCGCCAGCACTGCCCCGTGTTACAGGAGCACGCACGTTTTAGGAGATGTGGCTCCACTGTGATGATTTGCCACGAAAAATGCCCGCATGTGGGATGGAGTAACCTCGATACAGTGGTGCATGAAGTGAACTTTGTTGTTTAAAGGTTCGAACCACAATGTATCATTTCAGCCCATGTAATGCATTTTAGTTGTCTACATTTTTGTGATTACGTTCTGTTTCTATCTTATCACCTAATACATGTATGGATCCCCAAATCTGTTGTCAGAAAAAGGGAGGAGCCATAAGCCTCGCACATGGCATGCTGTGATAAGACCACATTTGCTTCAATATTCATAGAACGAATCACAAGAATAGTGAACATCCATGATATTGTCGAGAACTCATTGGAAGAAGCTTCAGTTTCCAATCATAACTGAATAGACGAGTTTTCTTCACCTTGCCAGTGGGGCTAGCATATTCATTCTCGCTATCATAACGTAATGAACATAAAACCAGGTAGTTACTGTAGCTGCAATATACACAATGTTAATAGTGCATTAATGGATATGCCCCTGTCTCCATAAAAAGTTCATTTCTGTTAATTGTTGTTTGTTAAAAAAAGATTGGAAACTTTAGTTTGTTATCCGTTTACAGGTTAAAATGTATGTTAATGACGTTAATATTATTCACCCAAATAATTGTAATAAAGTCAGAATTACAAACGTGATCAGCATAGTTGTCATTCACACATCCAACTTATCAGTGTTTACTCGTTTATTCAGTTAATGTTATCACTTTTTGAGAATAACTTCTACAAATATTAGTGTAGTAGGATGGTAAGAAATAGGTAGATAGATATAAATAGTTTCTTTTACCTTACAATAAGTAAAAATACATTAAATGTGCCATAGATTTCTTATTTCTAACTCCAATACATTACCAACATAATCGTGTTTCTTCACTATTCCTGTGTTTCTTACTACGAATATTGAAGCAAATGTGGTCACATCTGAGCTTGTATGTGCCAGGCTCACAGCTCCCCCTTTTCTCTGACCTCATATAAGGCGCTGCAGACTAGATGATGAGATACAAACGACACGTCATTAAAAAACTGTGGCCAATTATTATGCATTTTATCAATAACTACTTTGTGTAGTACCCGGCGTTGACCAGGTAAAAAATAAGATACCCAATATTTGGAGAACAAAAGTATGTTGGATTAAGATTAATCATATGCATAAATTGCAAAAACAATAAAAAAAAATCCTCCTGAGGGGGTGGTCAAAATTTGTTCCCGGTGGGGATATATATCCCTATTTTTTCTGATAAATCCCCACTCCTCAGTGAAGGGGCTGAGTTGAAGTCCTCACTGGTAAGCTCGCCAGCACCTAGAAAGAGCAAATAAAAAAGTGTTTTATTTTTTCCCCTAAAATCATCCTTGGCTCACCCTGATCAAGAAAATGTATATAGGTTAGCGGGTCTTGCTCTGATGGTTAGGACGTATTGAGGTAAGATTAAATACTTCTCTCTTTTATATATAAAGGTGGCAGATAGTAAACACTTATTGCATGGATCAAGTTAAACAAAGTTCAGCCTGTTATGACACTTTGTGGTTCGAAACATTCAATAACAAAGTTCACTTCATGCGCCACTGTATGGAGGTTACTTATTTCACACACGTGGATTGTTTCGAGGCAAATCATCACAGTGGTGCCACATCTCCTAAAACGTGCGAGCCCCTGTACCACGGGGCAGTGCTGGCGAGTGTACCTGTCCCGATGGCGGTAGAAGAAAGAATGGCTTCCTTTCAAGTTTAACGAAATATTGGAACATTAATTATTTCGTCAATAATTCTCTGAAACTTGTTAATTACTTTTGCAGTGAGTTTTAAAAATGAGCTAGGAGATTGGTGAGTTAGGTAAGTGATATTGGAGGTTAGTTAACTATACATTATTGCTAATCTGGGAATTACAATACAATATTTTAAAGACTCTGCTATACGTGAAATAATTCGATGCTGGCTAACGAAATAAAGATCACGCAATCCGTTAAACAACCTCGAGTTTTATCACGTTCTTGATCAACCCTTCTCTCAAAATAAATACACATAATTAATTTCCTACCTATTATAATAACTAACACGTCTATAACATTCAATATATATACATAACATTCCAGTAATTACTAATATCACATTTTCTTTTCTTCGGCCATAAATATAACTATCGAGGATGGACGAATAAAAGGGGTAACTCAAAGAGACCCATTAAATAAAAAAAGGAGCGTTACAATAAGACCATTCCATACCAGATGAACATATGGCACATAACCTGAGAGGGGAGGAGCTTGCCCAGCAGCGAGTGGCCGTCTTGGAAATGCTTCCTGAAGAAAAATAACACTGGGATGATGACGAAAAACATATGCCTTGAGTTGAGTGAGCTTGGCATAACTGGTGATACCACATACATTCCAGGAGATGACATCCAGCCGTCACTCACTAGCGAACTTTGTATTTGGAGGTAGAAGTCCGGTGAGTGGGGGCAGATGGGCGACCTGGGGAGGTTGATGGACCAGGAGAAGGGACTGACCCAAAAAGCTTTTCCTGGCGAGATGCAGCAGTGTCTATCGTTTCGGTAAGGGTAGTGACAGTTGAGATGATGGCCTGCTGAGCCTCGACCAAGGTGGAGAGTTTGGAGTATTTGGCAGCCTAAGCGGCAACCAGCCCATCAATCCTGGCTTCAAGGACGGAGAAGCGGTTCTCGAGGGCTGTACATCGTGCCATGAGAGTAGCAACATGAGAGTAGCAGACTTGTGGAGGGCCATGTCCGGAGGTGAGGCAGGGCTGGTAGAAGGAGCAGACTGGGGAGGTGGTGGAGGAAGCAATAGTAGATGCACCAGCCTGGACCTGACGTCGAGTACATCCATGCCACACGCTAACCCCTGGCTGAAGGCATCGTGGACACTTCCATCGAGACGTATCCTCAGGAGGTGAAGACTCAGAGGTGGAGGCAGCAGGATGTGATCGTTCACCCCTGACAGGACACGTCTTGGAATCATGTTCGGCGGCACACCGTACACATTTTGGCATGGCAGAACAGTACCGGGAAGTATATTCCCCAAGTTTGACTGGTTTCGTGCCATAGGAGAAATTAGAGCCAATCATAGCCCGAGTTGCCTTCTCGGTGTGCCAGATGTACGACAAATTGTAAACAAACCTTCGATTTTGCTTCCTCCCTCATGCGAAAGAGAGAGAAGAGAAGAGAGAGAGAGAGAGAATATAGGTCGAGATGAGAGAAAATAGAAAGATAGATAGATATATTATAAGAGAGGATAGAGCATTACTACATAAGTACCGTACTTAAATGAATGTAGGATACAGCCCCTCATAAGAGAGAGAGAGAGAGAGAGAGAGACCTAACCTTCGATCGCTTCCCCCCTCACACGATAGAGAGAGAATAAGAGAAAATAGAAAGATAGATGCATAGATATACTGTAAAAGAGAAGATTGAGCTTGACTACTGTGGTACATAAGTAGCCTACTTAAAATTAACGTAGAATATAGCCCCTCATGAGAGAGAGAGAGAGAGACAAACCTTCAATCGTTTCCTCCCTCAAGAGAGAGAGAGAGAGAGAGAGAGAGAGAATGAAGGTGTAGATGAGAGAAAATATAAAGATTGACAAATAGATATACTATAAAAGAGAGGATAGAGTATTACTACTAAAGTAAATAAGTACTTAAAATAAATGTAGGATATAGCCCCTCATGAGAGAGAGAGAGAGAGAGTGATAATGTCTTATAAAAAGGAAGGAAGAAAGAATAGAGTAGTACAGTATACTAAAAACAATGTAGAATAAAAACAAATTGTGACACCAAAGAGGTGTTGATGGAAAGTCAAAATTGCACGGCAGAGATGCAATTTTACCATATTTAACATCCTCTTTTTGCCCCACGTCTATTTCTTTCATAGGAGACATTGGAACCAATACACCATGAGTCGAGTTGCTTTGGGTAACCTAGCTATATCTTAAGGAATTACTGCAGTCCACTTAATTTATGTAATAACTGATTCTGCTAATAATTTGCTTACACTGTACATAATCTAATTATGCTAAGAACTGTGTAATAAGTACCATTAACATTAGTGTAGTTTACTTTAATATTAGAGCATGATATATTTCTGTACTATATTTAATACTAGCTGCTCTGCCGCCCTTCGGGCGGCTAAGAGCCGCTAGCTCCTGCGGAGGGCTGGCGGCCTGCGGCCGCCCTTCCACCGCCCTTCGGGCGGGGGATGCTATACGAAAGGAGCTTATTTGTTTCTTGGCATAGTCAGGAGGAATTAGAAGCCTCCAATTTTCATACACGATCACAGAGTTCTAAATAAACAAAGGATATAATAATACAACACTGATATGTAACAAAGGCAAACTCCACTACCACCACTACTACATCAACCACTACCACCTCCACTACTACATCAACCACCACTACTACTACATCAACCACTACCACCACTACCACTACTACTACCACCACTACCACTACTACTACCACTATTACCATCACCACTACTACCACTACATCAACCACTACCACCTCCACTACTACCACCACCACCTATTCCCGCACCCCCCAAACCCCCCACCCCAAGCCTTTCCCCTATTCCCGCACCCCACAAACCCACCCCGTGATTTGATTATTCCAAAGAGAAGAAAAGAATCCTTTCAACAATTGAGACAACTTTAAAGTGATAACGAAAAAAGGCAGAAATTACCTTACCTAGTGTGTGAGTACGGTAGGGGTGTGTGTATGTGTATGTGTGAGTGTATGTTTGTGTGTGTGTGTATGTGTGTGTGTGTACGGTGTGTGTGTGTATGTACAGTATGTGTGTGTGTGTGTGTGTGTACCCTAGTGTGTGTTGTTTACAGTAGGGGGGATGGGGGGTGCGGGAGTAGGGGGACAGGCTTGGGGGGGGTTAGAGCGGTGCGGAAATATGGGGCATGCTTGGGGTGTGTGGTGGTAGGGGACAAGCTTTTTCTCACACACACTATATATTTTTCACTCTTTCTCTCTCTCTCACACACACACACACACTATCTCTCACTCAGACACAAATATAACCAAACCCAGTATTACCTCTCTCACACACACACACCCTCTCTCTCTCTCTCTCTCTAAAATTAAAGAGAGAGAGAGAGAGAGAGAGAGAGAGAGAGAGAGAGAAAGTAAGTTGTGCGTGTCACTAATCCAGGGGTTCGAACCCCATCCAAAACATTTTTTGAAAAACAAGAAAAACATTTTTTTTTTTATAGGTCCAAAACACTCCCCAAGTATTAGCGATCACACCCATGTAAAAATTTTCACTCTAGGACGAAGGATCTTGGCGTGCATAGAGGACACACACACACACACAGAATTTCGGCTTTATGTATATAGACTAGCTGGCTCCGCCGCCCTTCGGGCGGCTAAGAGCCGCTAGCTCCTGCGGAGGGCTGGCGGCCTGCGGCCGCCCTTCCACCGCCCGAAGGGCGGTGGAATTTCCATACACGATCACAGAGTTCTAAATAAACAAAGAATATAATAATACAACACTGATTTGTAACAAATACAAACTCCACTACCACCACTACTACATCAACCACTACCACTACTACTACCACTACTACCATCACCACTACTACCACCACTACCACCACCACTACATCAACCACTACCACCTCCACTACTACCACCACCACCTATTCCCGCACCCCACAAACCCCCCACCCCAAGCCTGTCCCCTATTCTCGCATATAATAGTCTATCTCTCACACACAGTCTCTCTCTCTCTCTATCTCTCCAATGTAACACAGGAATAGGACAGGTTCACCACTACATCAACCACTACCACCTCCACTACTACCACCACCACCTATTCCCGCACCCCCCAACCCCCCCACCCCAAGTCTTACCTTACCTAGTGTATGTGTGTGTTTGTGTGTGTGTGTGTACGGTAGGGATGTGTGTGTTTGTATGTCTGTGTATGTGTATGTGTGTGTATGGGGCATGCTTGGGGTGTGTGACGGTATGGGACAGGCTTTTTACCCCCCCCCCAGCCTGTCCCCTATTCCAGCACCCTGCAAATCCCCCCACCCCAAGCCTGTCCCTTATTCCCGCATATATAGTCTATCTCTCTCACATACAGTCTCTCTCTCTCTCTCACAATCTATCTATCTACCTATCTCTCACACACAGTCTCTCTCACAGTCTAGCTATCTATCTATCTCTACCTCTCACACACACTATATCTATTTTTCACTCTTTCTCTCCCCCCCACACACACACACACTATCTCTCTCTCACACAAAAATATAACCAAACCCAGTATTACCTCTCTCTCTCACACACACACACCCTCTCTCTCTCTCTCTCAGAGCATGTGAGAGAGAGAGAGAGAGAGAGAGAGAGAGAGTTTGTGCGTGTCACTAATCCAGGGGTTCGAATCCTCCTCAAAACATTAAAAAAAATTGAAAAACATGAAAAACATTTTTTTTATTGGTCCAAAACACTCCCCAAGTATTAGCGAACACACCCATGTAAAAATTTTCACTCTAGGACGAAGGATCAAGGCGTGCATAGAGGACACACACACACACAATTTCGGCTTTATGTATATAGATTATGGTCTATACTACTGTGCCTATTTATGGTAAACCTATGATTATTGTTTAGTAAATACACAGTACTGTATTGTATAGATAAGGTGATGGTTTTTGTTCATTTGTCTTGATTTCTGATCAAAAATAAGTACATTAATGAAATTTCATATTGAAGATCAATTGTTTTAATTATGTTTACCACCCATTCTTTAAAACTCTAGTTACAATCATACATTGATAATTATTGCATACAGTAATTATAATTCTAAAAAATTGTGGAAATGCATATTATCCATGTAAATCTAAATGAAATCTGTGACACTGCTGTTATCTACTAAACCAGTGTAAAGCAATGTTTAAATTGGAATAAAGAACAGTATAAAGAATAAATTGTTGTACTTTGTGTTCACACTCTCCTACCTCAAGGTTTTCCGAGCCAACCTTTTTTGGTATACACATCAATATACGCAGAATTTTATTATCTTTCTAACACTGCCATCAGAATTTGTATATCACCAAGCATTTCCAAGCGAAAAGAGAAAAACTCCGACCTACTCGTTGGTGGCGGCACGAGTAGCAAGTAACGCTGTGGGAGGTACAGTCAGTCACAAGAATAATGCCTTCCCCAAACTATTTATATATTTTATCTTTATCCATCACAACATTTGGTTTTGCTAAGCATTAGTTACACATAATATACTTTGGAGGATAATGTTATGCAACATATAATAAGAAAATAAGACTAATAGGCCTATATAATATGAAATAATATTCTGTACTTACATTCAATATCTGTATGGGGGTGGGGGGTGTTACTGACACAATCGTGGGTGTCACATTTTATTGATTTCATTTCCATTTTCACTTTCTTTCTCTTCTTCCGTTATCATCTCTGTTTCATCTCCATTATGATCATTATCAAAGAGGATTTGCAAAAAGTCCTTTTCACATAATGCCACGACACACACGGAATTACGTTATTCTATAAATTTCTGAACACTTACTGGAAACATATAAAAAAAAAAAAATCACAACACTAGCACTTTACTCTGTCGTCAATATGATAGGATTTTTATTGATCCCTGTACTTCGTGGGTTTGGGTAGCAAGACGATTTAATTAAATCCCGCGTGCCACACCTCTGAGGTTGACTGCTGAGAGAAGACTGAACATTTTTTTCTTCTCGTTCAAATTATAATCGGTACAGAGAGTTGCCAATTAGTTTATTTGATAGGCCCCATACAGACCGTTGCCTCACCCGATTTTGACTTGGTTATATAGGAAACTCTATTTTTCGAGAATTTTTAAATGATTTTGACGCAATTCGTGTCAATAGTTGTGTGACGGACGATTCGTGGATGACTCTAATCGAGTCACCGTGCGTGAGAGGGTTAATGGTACTTATTACACAGTTCTTAGCATAATTAGATTATGTACAGTGTAAGCAAATAATTAGCAGAATCAGTTATTACATAAATTAAGTGTACTGCAGTAATTCCTTAAAATATAGCTAGGTTACCCAAAGCAACTCGACTCATGGTGTATTGGTTCCAATGTCTCCTATGAAGCATTGTTCAATAAAGTCTGATAGAGTATATTTTATATGAGAAATTAGATTAGAAGATAAGAAAGAAATAGACGTGGGGAAAAGAGAGGATGTTAAATATGGTAAAATTGCATCTACTCTCTCTCTCTCTCTCTCTCTCTCTCTCTCTCTCTCTCTCTCTCTCTCTCATGAGGGGCTATATCCTACATTCATTATTAAGTACTTATTTACTTTAGTAATCTATTTATCAATCTTTCTATTTTCTCTCATCTAGACCTACATTCTCTCTCTCTCTCTCTCTCTCATGAGGGAGGAAACGATTGAAGGTTTGTCTCTCTCTCTCTCATGAGGGGCTATATTCTACGTTAATTTTAAGTAGGCTACTTATGTACCACAGTAGTAAAGCTCTATCTTCTCTTTTACAGTATATCTATGCATCTATCTTTCTATGTTCTCTCATTTCTCTCATTCTCTCTCTATCGTGTGAGGGGGGAAGCGATCGAAGGTTAGGTCTCTCTCTCTCTCTCTCTCTCTCTCTCTCTCTCTCTCTCTCTCTCTCTCTCTCTCTCTCTCTTATGAGGGGCTGTATCCTACATTCATTTAAGTACGGTACTTACGTAGTAATGCTCTATCCTCTCTTATAATATATCTATCTATCTATCTTTCTATTTTCTCTCATTTCGACCTATATTCTCTCTCTCTCTCTCTCTTCTCTTCTCTCTCTTTCGCATGAGGGAGGAAGCAAAATCGAAGGTTTGTTTACAATTTGTCGTACATCTGGCACACTGAGAAGGCAACTCGGGCTATGATTGGCTCTAATTTCTTCTATGGCACGAAACCAGTCAAACTTGGGGAATATGCAATCGGGAAATATGCCAAACTCCCCAGCACCTGTAGCACCAACGCTGGTCATTATGAAGTTTCTGCACCTCGCACGATGGAAGACAGGGGAGGAAATAAAAGGAAATCTCATTTGTAGGTGGATCAGGTTGACTCAAACAACAACAATACGGCTAATGGGGGAACCATCTTGAAAAAAACCGACGGGCATAGTACACACCAGGGTATTCCTTGGCAAGTTTCGGGTCAACACCAATCGGAAAATGGGTGAGAATGTAGCTGGGGAACTTACGAGGCCTCTCTGGTGAATCTTCAAGAATGAAAACCAGAGACAAAAATTCCCTTGCCTCCTCTATTCCCTATCCCACAAGGTGGAGACGGAGTTGTAGAGAAAGAAGAGAGATAAACATGTATGTAGATGATTGATTGATGGAGATTATTTCTTCATTAGCTCCGGCCTAAGCCGAGAGCTCTAGGTTTTATCGTAATTATTGTTCTTGTTCTTGTTGTTCTTCTTGGGGCGACCACTTCTTAAAAGGGGTTCAACTGACTGAATCACTCACTCACTCTCTTCCTCCCATCCATTTTCTTTTACCGACATTGAATCATTTATTATTATTATTATCATTTTTTTTCCTTCTTGGGGTGACCACTTCTTAAAAGGGGTTCAACCAATATTTAAGAGGTTCAACCGAGAGGGGATTCAATAGAAAGGGGGTTCAACCGAGAAGGGGTTCAACCGAGGGGTTCACCCTCAATAAAAAGGGTTCATTTTCAAAATATCAATATAACCATATAAATACGAAAATCCAGATAACACATAATTAATATTTTTGAGACCTTTACATATGGATATTTTATTATTTCACTTGAATCATTAAGAGCCGGAACTTTTGAAGGGTTTTCCTTCATGTTCTTGTTTTCAGTACGATTTGTAAACATTACAGTAATATAGATACAACCTAATGAGATGAAGAAGTCAGAAGAACTTTGTTGTCTATATAATACAACAACTATAAGGACACCAAACGTCGTAAAACACCCTCGCTGGTACCATAACAGCTGCAGTATTTGGGAATCACCCTCACTTCCCTCTCTCTGTGACTGGGTACCAGTTCGGAAGTCGTGACGTGTGTGTGTGTGAGCATCAGTTGACCTGGGCCACGATAACGGGCTTGATTAAGCCTATGTCCAGTGTCGGATCATATAAAAAAAAAAAAAAAAAAAAACACCCAGACGCTTGTGGCATCAATGACAAGGAGGCTGTAGAAAGTGATTGAGAAAGATAGTGGGTGGACAGATTATTAATAATATTATGGTAATGATAAATATTTAAGCAATTTATTGTCCATCACCTTAACCAGTTACTTATATGAATGTTATAATATAAAGGACAAAACAGGTGTATATACAGTATAAGACTTTACTGTAATAATATAAGAATAAATTGAGACAATAATAAAAATAATGGGTTATATCAGATGTGTATTGATAACAACGAGAAGATCACTATACAACCCAAGGTAAATATAGGCCATTTCTATCATGATAAAACCATAGTTATTCATATTATCACGATGTTGTTTTTTTAATGCCTGGAATATTATATGAGCTTACATATTTAGCTATTGTTATATAGATATATTACTTGTTAAAGCGAAAGTAAAGATATTAAAGGATAATAAATCAAGATATCTGACAGAGTGATTATTCACACATATCATTTTAGGTGTGACCAGCATGGCAGGAAAGGCTGGACTTCAAAGGTTGTCACTCATGTCACTTCACTTCACTTCACTCGCATTACTCCCATCACTTCCTGCTTCTATATATATTCCAGTCCATGATAATCTGAAAAGTAGTTTCCAGGGCGTAATGGCATATAACACTCTTTATACCAGAAACGAGTTTCCTTGAGTCTTTGAAGGCGACGTGTTGTGTGCTTGCAGACATGGCAGCGGCGATAACCTGGACGACCTGACGCCAAGATTGGCAGATCGGTTAGGCTGTGGCGCAACATGTATGTGCTCTGTTGCAATCTGTCCCGCCGCTGCTGCATGCCTGTGCTGCTGAAGTGGTTGCACAGTGCTAAATTTCTGTAGGAGTTGGGTTATCAATTCCAATTCGTACTGCCGGAGTGCCAGTTTGCTGTCGGGGTGTTGCTGGAGGTAGAGCAAGTACGAATTGAGCACTGTTACATCAAGAAGGTGGAAGAAAGCCTTCTTGTACCACTTGCAGGTTTTTCTCAGACAATCGATGGCACTCACCATCATGTCTGACTTATCGACGAGCCTCATATTTATATTATAGTCAAGCACAGCATCAGGCTTGAAGATGGTGTTACCTGTGCCGCGCTCAATCTTCCCAGAATCCTGCATCGTGCCCCTGTAGACGGTGATGAACATCCGGACGGGGCGTTTATCGTGCCAAGTGATGGCCAGCATCTTCCCAGATTTCTTCCGGAGACAGTCACCCTTGTGGGTGGGGGGAATTACTGGCCAACCCTTCCTATCGACACGAATGGTGCCGCAGGATCCTGTTTGGAGCTGCAGAAGGAACTGACTAAGTGCTGGAGAGGTGTAATAATTATCAGTGTACAGGATGTGGTTGTTGTCCAGGTAATCCCCCAGGAGTTGCTTGACAACACTCCCGCTGAAGCTGAGAGGGTCCTGGCCCGGGATATCCACTTCCGTATCTGAATAAAGTATAAAGTCCAACACATAGCCAGTCTTACAGTCGCAGATGACATAGAATTTGATACCAAATCTATGCCTCTTTGACGGGATATACTGAATAAAGGACACTCGTCCCCTGACAGCACCAGAGACTCGTCGATAACCACATTCTGGAATGGTCGAAAGAAGCCTCGCATTTTCTCCTGGAGCATAGTCTTGACGGGCCTAATTTTCCAAAGCCTGTCTTTTAGGTGTGGACCCATGTTGGGGGCGAAGTGAATATAGGAAAGTATGTCCCTATACCTGTCCCGGGACATATATTTTCCAAAGACAGGCGTCGAAAGAAGGACGTTAGTGCTTCAGAAGTCCTTGAGGCGATGTTTCCTTACGTGCGGCATCAGCATCGTCAGAGCTAACCACACATACAACTCAGCAACAGTCACGTCAGTCCAGGGCAACATCTTGCTGTGTTCCCTCTCTGGTGGATTGCTGAATTGTCTAAATTGATTTATTTCCTGCGTCAAGTACGTCAAAGAACGCAGTGAAGTAGTCCAATATTGATGACAACGGATGACAGGGAAATGCGGCTTGAATGCCTGACCGACTGTCATCAAACGTCGGTATATCAGGCACAAACGCATCGCAATCCGTCCACTGTTGATGAGGTGCGCCGCGAGGACCTGCTGCTGGTGGTGGCGCCGCTGCGACAGGCAACGTAGGACCGGCAGGCGACAGTGGGAGGTCAGGCGACAGTGGGGGGTCAGGCGACAGTGGGGGGGCAGGCAACAGTGATGCGTCTTCACCCCCCTGGTTGTCACACAAAGCATGAGTAGCGGGGGATGGTGGTGAGGGGGGAGATGGCGTCAGGTCTGCAACATACTTTAAGAGGACAGTATACTGTATATTAGTACATTTGGAGCAAGACATTTTTCCCAACTATATAATGATACAGTAAAATCTTCAAAACAGTAAATTTGTAAATTTCCTAGAATTTTCAGTAAATTTACAAAGTGACTGTTTCAATCAGTAAATTTACAAAATTACTAAGATTTGTAGGAAATTTACAAATTTACTGATCGTTATCGATGAATCATTAAACTGCTTCAAACTGCTTCGCAGATTTGACCAACTGCAAAAAAATACTGCATCGCAAACCCAAGCAATATTCAAGATAGTTATCGATGAATCAGTAAACTGCTTCAAACTGCTTCAAAAGTAGCTGATTTCATCAACTGGAAAAAAAAAAGTTTAGTACATCAGGGAACTGTGAGGCAGAGCAAAACTGTTGATCGTCAAGATGGCAACCCCAAGCAGTATTGAAGATCGTTTCAAAGAGGAACTTCTGAATATTAAACAGACAGGAAAATGCTATAGTTTTTTTAACAAGGAGAAATACTCAACACTGCTTGAAGAAATTAAAAAAGCAGCTGTGTCGCAAGCGTCCAAAACTCAACATGATTACCATATCCAGCCCCTACCATATCTCACCTATATCATAAATACATCCATTGTAACTGGGAAAATTCCAAAACTATGGAAACAATCCATTGTAGTCCCCATCCATAAAAACGGAGACAGGGAAAATATTAATAATTATAGGCCCATTTCTCTCCTGCCAACTATATCTAAGATCTTAGAAAGAATTGTGTCTAATCAATTAAAGCTATTCCTCGAATCAAATGATATCCTATCTCATAGCCAGCATGGATTTCGTCACAAACTATCCACTGAGACAGCTTTAACCATGACTTTAGATGATGTGTGCTTCTGCTCGTTTGTGTAAAAAATCATAATAAAAAATCATAATCGATGAATCAGTAATTTTGTAAAATTACTGGCTCCTGAAATTAGTATATTTGTAAATTTCCTACAAATTTTAGTAATTTTGTAAATTTACTGATTGAAACAGTCACTTTGTAAATTTTCTGGAAAATCAAGGAAATTTACAAATTTACTGTTTTGAAGATTTTACTGTAACATATATACCAGTCAACCAACCTCTATTATTTTTGTTAATTTGATCCGGTTTCCTCCTATTTTTTGGAGGAATCAAAGCACTCTAATGTACACTCAGATACCACAGTCCCTAGCCCACCTGAGTTCAAGCCTGAGATCGGAAGCAGGGAGTTTCTGGACGACAGCCCACCCAAACCATCGCAAGGCTTCACACACAGTGTTTTGTTGTTCCTGTGGTGTTCTAGGTGTTGTTTGTCTATTCTATCTCATTTTTTGTGGTTTTGCTGTTTGTAATATTGTTGATTGAGGTTTGTTGTGGTTCTGTGTGTGTATGTGCGTATTCAGTTGTTCGCTTTCCACCTAGGCCTTGCCTGGCCTGATGGATTGATTGATTGATTGATGGATATTAGGCGCTGCAACATCGAGGTCCTATAGCGTCAGAAAAAGGTGATAGAGAGGTGTGACAGCAAGCAGGAAAGAAATAAAATGAAAAGAGGGACAGTTGAAGAACTGAAAGATGGAAACCATTTAGTCTGGTCTCTCACTGGCGACCTTTCTAGCATGGGAAGTCCTCTCTCCCCGAAATCGGAGCAGCTCTAGTCTAGCTCGCCAGGTCTCAGAGATACACAAGCCCCCCACCACGTCAAGGCGGGTCCCGTTAGGGGGGTGGCCTGATGGAGAGTGTGGATTCGAATGTGGCTTCCTGCCTGGAGGCTGACTTGGCCATGTCGGAAGAGGATGAGTCTCCTATCGAGGATCACTGGCCTGAGCTGCCTTCTCGCAACCCTCCCCTTCCCTCCTCGGTCACTCCGCAGCTCAGGTTGCAACCTTCCACCTCCTCAACCTCTACAAGCGACCCGTTGATGACTCGTCCGACTCCGATGGTGCGGATTGTCTGCCTCCCAGCTGCCAAGACTGCGAAGGGTGCTTCAACTGTGCATGACGTACCTTCTCTGCCTCTGCCTTCTCTGCATACCAACTCCTTGTCCTCGTCCAACCTTCCTGCTTTTGCCCCGAGAAATGCCTATGTCAAGCTCTCTTTTTCTGACGACCCATCTATGGATACAAAGCTGCGTTGGTTGTCTAATGTCAACAGGGCCTTCCAACTGCAGTTTGAACTGGCTGAAGTCAAGATGGCTGTTGTCACCTTTCTTTTTGGCTACATCTCTAGGAAACGTCAGGACATCATTGATAGAGTCAAGGCTGGTGAATTTTTGTCTCTGCCTCTCATTGTTGAAGACTCTCACCCGAGAGGCCTTGTAAGTTCCCCAGTTACATCCTCACCCGTTTTCCTATTGATGTTGCCCGTAGTTTATTCCAAGATGTTTCCCCCATTGGCTGTATTGTTGTTGTCTGGAGTCAACCTGATCCACCTCCAAATGAGATTTCCTTTGATTTCCTCCCCATCTTTCACTGTGTGAGGTGAAAATACTTAATAAAGACTAGCCTTGGTGCTACAGGTGCTGAGGAGTTCGGTATATCTCTCGGTCCTGTTCTGCCAGGCAGAAGTGTGCATGGTGTGTCGCTTACCATGATTTCAAGACGTGTCCTGTCAGAGGTGAACCATCTCTTCCTGCTGCCTCCACCTCTAAGTCTTCACATCCCGAGGATATGTCTAGATGGCAGTGTCCACGATGCCTTTAGCCAGGGGTTAGCATGTGGCATGGATGTATTCAACGTCAGGTCCAGGCTCCAGTCTCTACTATTGCGCCACCTCCACCACCTACCCAGTGTGCTCCTCCTACCAGCCCTGCCTCGTCTCCGGACCTGGCCCTCCGCAAGTTTGTTGCTACCCTCATGTCACGATGTACGGCCCTCGGGAACCGCTTTACTGCCCTTGAAGCCTGGATTGATGGGCTGGTTGCCGCGCAGTCTGCCAATGACTCCAAACTCTCCACCATGGTCGAGGCTCAGCAGGTCATCATCTCAACTGTCACTACCCTTACAGAAAAGATGGATACTGTTGCATCTCGCCTAGAAAAGCTTTTTGGGTCAGTCCCTTCTCCTGGTCCATCAACCTCCCCAGGACGCCCATCTGCCCCCGCTCACCGGACTTTTACCTCCAAATACAAAGTTTGCTAGTGATTGTCAGCTGGATGTCATCTCCTGGAATGTATGTGGTATCACCAGTTATGCTAAGCTCACTCAACTCAAGGCCATGTTTTTATTCATAATCCCAGTGTTATTTTTCTCCAGGAAGCATTTCCAGGATGGCCGCTCACTGTTGGGCAAGCTCCTCCCTTCTCAGGTTATGTGCCATATGTTCATCAGGTAAGGAATGGTCTCCTGATTTATATACATATATCCTTGCCACATCGCCTTCTCCGTACCTCCACTGATCCTGACATGACCTTTCAGCTATTTGAAGTTCTAACTGGGAATGGAGTACTCCAAATATGTAATGTCTATTCTGCCCCAGCTAGACTCACTCTTGAAGCTCTTCTTTCTCCAACAGTGCTTGGTATAGTGTATATGGAAGATATTAATGCTCGGTATTTTGATTTGGGTGATGGTTCTGGCTCCTTTCATACATCTGCAAGCATCATTTGACATGCTGGGACACTGGCGGTGCCACTTATTGTCTGGGAGGTACTCTGGATTACATCCTTTCGTCTGGCCTGATAGCATCTCGGGTCCAGTGCTCCTTCGTGCCAGAGTTATTCTCTTGATCACATCGCTCTTCGGTTTCATTATTCTCTCCCTGCTGAGTCAAGTGCTTCAGCCACTCGTTTGCACTTATACAGGAGGCAAAGGAGAAGACTGAACGTGATGGCCTATTATTTCAAGCCAACCCAACTCCTGACCTGCTCCATCGTTACCAGATGTCTAGGGACGCTTTAGTTGCTCTATAAGAGTGTTCTCACACTGAGTCTTGGCAGTGGATCATGGACAGCATCAACTAGCAGACAAGTGTGACTTCTATGTGGCAACTTATCACTCTGGACCCATAATATCGAAAATACTTAGTTCTCTTAACCCTTAACGTCCGGACCGCGGTCATAGACGGCCCCAGGAAGCGGCCGGGTCGTGTCTTACACCCCTGCCATGTGGTGACCGGGCGGGATGAAGCACCGCTATTGCCAATGTCGGCATTTGCGAGCCCAATTTGGCGGGTTTTTTTTTACTTGGCTATACTTCACCACCATCCCTACAAATCACCATCGTCAGTCAGTGTGTTACTGACTGTAAACATGGATGGATGTGGATTAGATTTCTCGTGCGTGTCCGATTCTGTAGTGCGCCATGCTTACTTACAACACTGACTGCCACCCGCGCGGGCCGCGTTCAGTTGTCGTCAGAGCCACTCCACCTAAGCGAACACAACCACGCTCACACGAGAAAGTACCCTTCATTCCTCACTTAATTTCTCGGCAACGGAGAGTTGTAGAGAGCTGAGGTTGGTTTTATTGGAAAGAGGAAGAGTTGATGGTGCTAACAAGACTTTTTAAGTTTTTAAGACAATTTAAGTTGTTCAGTATCGTAGTTTAGACGTACAGAGTAAGTGGAATAGAGCGATTTTGGAAAAATCGGCCAAAAGCGCCCGGCCAGGCAGTAGGGAAAGTAAGATTAGCCCCGGACTGACAAAATGGCTATCCATAGTTATCCCGTCGCGGAGGGGTTAAGTTCACTTAACAGACGATATTTTCAAGAGTTGCACTTAAGTCAGGACAAAATACTCAAGTCTACACTCAGTAGCCTGGAAGTATACCTAGCAGACGACAAAAGTTAAGATACTACCAAGAGGTTACTTAATTAGGTGTTGTTCTGCTAGTTCGGTGCTGTTGGAAAAGCATTACCGGACGACATTTGTATTTACTATTTACTAACAGCAAGAATAATTGAAGATGACAGAAGGGATTCAAGGGAGAACAAGACATCATTTGATGGCAACACCGCCCCTTACAGATGCCAGCGACCAATCGCCCTTTGCTATCTTAATTTTTGTGTGACCTTGTCCTTCGACCAATTTTGCCCAAAAGTTAATCATTTTGTTTTATGATGAATATCTATCAATAGAAAAAAAATGAACATCATACGGCTAAACCTGTGGACGCTAGACCTAAAACAGACACTTGACCTTTGCTATCTTTATTTTTTTGTGACCTTGACCTTCGACCGATTTTGCCCAAAAATTAATCATTTTATTTTATGATAAATATCTATCAATAGAAAAAAAATGAACATTATACTGCTAAAAATGTGGACGCTAAACGTAAAACAGACACACGAACAGATAAATAAATAAATATCCAGCACCGAAAACAATACACCTTCTTTCGGGGTAGTGTAATAATTAGGCGAATGGTCTACTCAGAGAGGTAATTATGTGGGGTATAGCAGGGGGTTGTAATGCCAGTGGAACAGCTATCCTACCCAGGCGGGAAAATCAAGCAAAGCTCCCACCATCAAGTGTTATTATATTGTTTACAAATATGTTCCTGTAATGAAATTATATATTATATATTTATAATTTCCCCCCCTGGGGGTAAGGGGTCCTTCACATTTGGTGAAAGGGAAGAATATGCCTCACGTATCATGTGCGTGTCGTAAAAGGCGACTAAAAAGGTTGGGCGGTTGTGCTTGCGACCCTCCCCCGTAAAAAATAGAATTGCAACAGTAAACAATGACTTGCCTCGGATTCGGATTGACCGAGGCAATTAATTGTGGCCACCCCTTCGGGGATTAAGGCGTCTGGCAATAGATAGAATAGATATTTATAAGCAATATATTGTAATTAAGTTGCTATCGAGTGTGGTTTATGCATAACAATATGTATCGTAAATTCTAATACGGTATATCCCAAGAAATATTAGGCTTCAAGAGGCTACTTACATTTGCGCCTGTTCCGCTGGCATTATAACCTCCCCGCTATACCCCACATATTTTTCGATTGTTTTGGTTATATAAGGAATTGAACTATAAGTAGAGTGTGTAAAGTATAGTTTAGTAGCTATTGTTCGCTATTTGTTGTTCCATCACCTTATAAATAGGTTATATTGACTATAAAACAAAGATATATTGAATAGGCTATGTCCTACCGTGTATGTGATGATGTTAGCTATAACTTCGGGAGATACATATTGTGGAATTTTATCAGCTTACCATCCTTTTTGTAGTACTGCATAGCAATGGATACTTATTATTATATCTTTTTAACCCATAAATGCCTATTGTCCGTTTAAACGGACGATACGATTTTAGGCCTTGAAGCCGATGGCCCGTTTAACCCCTGCAGACCGGTTGACGTGATAGAGCGTCTTACGTAAGGAACCGGGCAACAGCACCTACCGTCACAACGATTTAGTGCTATTTTGCGCCCTGTAGGGCTAGTTTTTCTTGTCGTTGGGCGAGAAAATACACTCACAATATCGATCCGCTACCCACTCAGTCGATTCTGGGACCCCACGATGGCTGGGCGATTTTTAAGCAATTGCCCTTGTCCGAATTTGTGCTCTAACGATTGTAAGACAATACCGTAGTGAATATATGAGGCCCTGACTGTTACAACCAGACTACCGCCAACTACCCTGAAATTGAGTTATTAACATGAATCACTTCTACAATTCCTCTTCTATCTATTGAACAAATGAATATCATCTTAACTTGCATGTAGACAGACCTAGAACGTCTGAAATAGAGTAGTGTGGACTAGGAAGCGAGTGTGTGACTGTGTGTAGCTGTGAGCACTGAGCAGTCGGTCATGTTGCCTATGCGTGATTTCTTATTATTTACTTCGTGCTTTATGTGATTATTTTATTACCAGTTGGGAACGTTTGCTATAGAGTATAAACATTAATGTACATATTTATTGCAAAAACAAACTGTAAATCCATGTAGTTATCACAATATTGACATAAATCATAAAGGAATTTTTTTGAAAGCATGACGATGCCGGGCGGGGCCCAGGTGGCCGGCCCGGCGCCGTACCAGGCCCAACTTCTCGTACTGCTTTTTTATGGAACTCTTATAGTACTTCAATATTTTTTATTAAAATTATGACAATGTATCGAATAAGATGCATAATTAATTAAAACCAATTATAATAATTTGTTAACTCACAAAATTTCCTGTAGGTTGACACAGACACAAACGTGTGTTTCTTTCACAAGTGGAAACACAGGCCACACGCATTATGACGCATACCCACCATCCACCCGCACCCCTACACACACAGACATACACACACTCTAAGGGTCAAATTGAAGTGTCATTATAGTGTGACTTTGGACCTACCCTTCCTTACAGGAAATTTACTTAATAAACGAGAGAGGGGGAGGTAGGGAGATGAGAGAATGTATGGGGAGGGAGGCAGATGAGAGAAATTTAAAACCAGTAGCTAATTAAAATGACTTTCTTAGTATGTGCTGACTCAGACTCTATCTACCTATCTATCTACCTATTTAATCTCTCTCTCTCTCTCTCTCTCTCTCTCTCTCTCTCTCTCTCTCTCTCTATGTGTGTGTGTGTGTGTGCGTGTGTGTATTTAGCTGTTTTCTTCTGTCTTTCTGTCTTTCGGTAGCGAATGAGAGATAATAGGGAGGAAAAGAACAAGAGAAGAGGGAAGGAGGGATATGGAGAGAGAAGAGGGAAGGACTAATGGAATTAGAGAAAACGGGGAGAGAGAGGATAGGGAAGGAGGGAGGGAATGAGAGATAACAGACATTCTAGGTCTGTCTACATGCAAGCTAAGATGATATTCATTTGCTCATTAGATAGAAGAGGAATTGTAGAAGTAATTCCTGTTAATAACTCTTTCGGGACCAACGTGGCCGTCACGAATCAGCCAGAAAAATTAAAGGTGATAAGGCACAGTGTGTTAGAGACCACATTAAATCACTACTGACTGTGACAAGCTACTACAGTCGAGCAACCATCCCTAAACTTTATCAGTTTTATGAAGAATGGATGAATGTCAATCATCCCGGAACAGAAAAAGTGACCCAAAGTTATTACCACAAAACATTCACAAATTAATTCAATATTGCTTTTCATCCACCAAAAACCGACACCTGCAGTACCTGTGATAAATTGACTATTTCAAGCATATCTGCCACTGATGAAGCAGCGAGACAACACTTGCAAGAACAGTTAAGGCAACACAAGGCGAAAGCATCAGAAGGTCAACGATTAATGAAGGAGAAGAAGGAAAATAAGAATAATAATGTAGCTGTTATTTGCGTAGATTTACAGCAGACTATCCCTATACCAAAACTCTCCACAAGTGTTACATACTACCATCGCAAATTGTGGATGTATAATTTTTGTATTCATAACGTTAAGACAAATACATCAACAATGTTTGTTTGGGACGAGGTTACAGGTGGACGTGGCTCTGTCGAAATTGCTAGCTGTCTTAAAAAGTGGATTGATATCGAGCTTGATAAGAAGGCTTTCAAACATCTAATCGTGTTTAGTGACAATTGTGGAGGCCAAAACAAAAACATAAATATTATACTCCACGAAGTGCACAGTGGCCGATTAAAAACCATAGATTTATAGAACACGTATCTCGTGCCTGGACACTTTTTTACCGTGTGACAGTGCATTTGGGAATAAGAAAGGAAATTTATCCGCGAGTGATATTAACGACTTTGATTCGTATTGCAACATTATTCGGTATGCTATTCGTTATTAGTATCTAGTTGTGAGAATGCGCCAGCAAGACTTTTTGAAGATAGACGTGTTAAAACAATACATAGTGAATTGAAAACCAAAGAGTGAATCTGTATCCTTCATAGAAGCCAGAGTATTTGTTTTTGATGTTGCATACAAGGAAGGGTATTTCATTCAGATGGATTAAAGTGATGCACAATTAAATCCTGTTAGGTTAATGCCAGGGAAAAAGCCTACTCGCAAAAGGTATTTAACCTTGCTGATGTAATATTAAGGACAATAATATCGCGCCCCTTTTCTGACTGAGTCACAGTCAGGCGCCCTTTTACGAAAGCGCGGATTGGCATATCAAAAGCGCGGCGGGTCATCATTGAAAGTGCTGATATATTTCTATCAAAAGCGCGGCTGAGTGGGAGTATTTTCACTTACTTGAAAGTCGGCTTGTGTAGCAGTTCTTTAATGATCGTTCACCTCTTCCGTTAGCCAGACGCTATCATCTGTTGCTCCCTGCTTTTTTACCACGGGGATTTTGAAGGATTTTGTTTTTTTATTCTTAATTCATCGCGTTTTTCACTCCTTTCAAAGTTACATGTTTGTTCTTGCTGGGAATCAGTTACCTAAACATTTCATGTAATTGTGTCGGTTTATTTCGTCAGAGATAAATTTGTTGTATTGTGCCATGGCATATTCTGTCCTGTCTCGTTCAACTTTCCGTGTAGTTCCTGGTTTACCGATACTCCTCATCTTAGTATTAGTAGCAGGCTGGAGCTTTCCTAGTACATCCATGAACACAAAATTAATATAGATGGATGGGATGTATAAAATTGCTCATTGAATGAGCATGAAAAGATTCAGCTGAATTGTTGGTACGCTTTGTATTTGAAGGGACTTCAGCCCAAAGCACTGGAGGATATCTTGATTCTGCTGTTACTTAATTATCAACCAGATAGTCTGCAAAGTGAGTACATCTCTCATCCTGAGGTGCGTCTGTCATTACCTCCTCGACGAAGCAATCTTCTACATCTGTTTGGTCAATGAAATGTAGACCAAATTATAATTTCTCAGTCTCAGTTAACACCGTGTGAAGCATTATGACACACCGAATGATACTTATTGATATAGGGAACGAATGGGATTAACCTTGCCGCGCATTTGATAATGGTTTATTGGTGAGGTTCCAACGCGGTCACTTTTCGAATCCGCGCTTTTGATATACGCCCCAGTCAGGAGGGGCGCGATATTATTGTCCACGACTGTACAACTCTCACAAAAATATGATGCTCCCATCGCCCTGAATGAAGCAAAGATTGTAAGCCTAAACGATTGCTAGCTTATATTGACACTACAAAATACCCGTACATTAAGGATATATTTTCACATCAAGAGATACTGCCACCAGCAAATTTAACACCATCTCATAGCGAGTTACTAGACTATGATTCATTTTCTCCAGCCCTCCACCTCTACCTTCTCAAATATTATTCTATAGATGTGGGTATACAGTCAGTATACTATAATAGAGTACAGTAAAGTCCTGTGGTTTACTTCAGAGTTGTGTGTGTGTGTTTGCGGGGGGGGGGGGTCCTGCCTATCGGTCAAGGCCGTCGTCAAGATAGCTGCTTGCTTCCCGTTCTATTCTTCCCTCCCTGCCTTATTACTCCCTCACCCTTCCTGACTGACCTTGAAGTTATGTGTGTTGAATGACTGTTATGGATAGGGGGAGGATGGGTTGGTAATTAGGGAATGAGTGAGGAAAGGTGATGAGGGAAGTAAGAAAGGGAGTGGAGACAGCAGGGTATTAATGGTGGGGAGAAATAGGTAAAAGAAAGTACTGAAAAAGGAAAGATTATAGTAGTGGGATGGAAAGAGTGGGAGATGATGAACAGGTAGAGAGAACGAGGGTGGAATGAGGGTATGAAGTTAGTGGAGTGTGAGAAGAGTGGTAGATAGAAGGATTACCAAGGAAGGATGAGAGAGAAAGAGAACGAGTAATGGGATGGGACGGGAGAGTGTACAGTCTGTCGATGCATGTACCCCACCCTCGTTCAGTTACTCGCAGTTTTAGCCAGTAAAACCTGGAGTAGTAAGGTGTGTTATCTTACAGTGTTTGTGATTGGTCAATCTAATATCTGCTGTACCCCTGATTTCTACTTCAGATTTTACCAGCTAAAACTGAACGAGTGTGGGTACTAACTCAACCGTGGATACGTGCATCATTGACAGACTGTATGTCCTCTCTCTCTCTCTCTCTCTCTCTCTCTCTCTCTCTCTCTCTCTCTCTCTCTTAGGCTGATAATGGCAGTGGAGGTTTAGTGGGTGTGTGTGTTTCTCTATATATTTTCTCTTCTACCCTAGCCTGTAATTCTGTATTACAGGACACACAGTAGATAACACAATACAACACACACACAAACAGGCACACACTCGCATACTGTACATACACACACATACAATAAGGCAGATACAGCCGCGAACCAAAGTTTCGTCACATAACCAAAGTCATGAATGAGGCGAAAGAATTATCCCATCTGAATTGGCTGACCATCCTTGTACCAGTCAACACGAAGGTTGGGGTCAGTGATGGGTTCAATTTTGGCTTAAAAAATGTGTGTGTTTACGTTCATGCTGAACAACATCTTTTAACTTGGAGAAATTTAGACCTTATCTTGATAGAAACTTCTTCCATTGTCTCCCGTTACTGATACCGTGAACTGTCATCCAGGTACACAATCCCTCCTTCCACATACACAAACACAATCCCTCCATCCACACACACACACACACACACACACAATCCCTCTATCCACACACACACAATCCCTCCTTCCACATACACACACAATCCCTCCTTCCACATACACACACACAATCCCTCCATCCACACACACACACACACACACAATCCCTCCATCTACACACCCCAGCCTGCGCGCCGACAGACCTTACTTATTAGACCTTGCCACCTACCACGAACAAGACGAGGCACGGGAACTGTCTGTGTGTGTGTGTGTGTGTATGAGAGATAGATGAATAGTGTGTGTATGTATGTATGTCAGTGTGTGTATGTATGTATGTCAGTGTGTGTATGTATGTATGTCAGTGTGTGTATGTATGTATGTCAGTGTGTGTATGTATGTATGTCAGTGTGTGTATGTATGTATGTCAGTGTGTGTATGTATGTATGTCAATGTGTGTATGTATGTATGTATGTATGAGTGGGTACATAAAGTAGGATCGTGAGACAAGAATAGGTGAGTATGGGATAAAAATGAGTAAAAATGGATGCAGGATAAGGATGAGTGAGGACAGACAAGACACATGAATAGGAGAATAAGGAATAGGATGAGGTGACAGGAATATAGGGATGGTAGGATGAGGTACAGGAATGGGAGGAGCATCTGTGTTTACACGATTCACTGACACCTCACAGAAGAGTGAGTGTGTATGTGTGACGAGAGTGTATGTGAGAGTCTGTGTATGTATGGCAGTGTGTTGATGTATGGCAGTGTGTGTATGTATGTCAGTGTGTTTATGTATGTATGTCAGTGTGTGTATGTATGTATGTATGGCAGTGTGTTGATGTATGTATGGCAGTGTGTGTATGTATGTATGTCAGTGTATGTATGTCAGTGTGTATGTATGTATGTCAGTGTGTGTATGTATGTATGGCAGTGTGTGTATGTATGTATGGCAGTGTGTGTATGTATGTATGTCAGTGTGTGTATGTATGTATGTCAGTGTGTGTATGTATGTATGTATGTATGTCAGTGTGTTATGTATGTATGTATGGCAGTGTGTGTACGTATGTATGTATGTCAGTGTGTGTATGTATGTATGTCAGTGTGTGTATGTATGTATGTCAGTGTGTGTATGTATGTATGTCAGTGTGTGTATGTATGTATGTCAGTGTGTGTATGTATGTATGTATGTCAGTGTGTGTATGTATGTATGTCAGTGTGTGTATGTATGTATGTCAGTGTGTGTATGTATGTATGTCAGTGTGTGTATGTATGTATGTCAGTGTGTGTATGTATGTATGTCAGTGTGTGTATGTATGTATGTCAGTGTGTGTATGTATGTATGGCAGTGTGTTGATGTATGGCAGTGTGTTGATGTATGGCAGTGTGTTTATGTATATATTGCAGTGTGTGTATGTATGTATGTCAGTGTGATTATGTATGTCAGTGTATGTATGTATGGCGAATGATATGGATAGTGAGTGAGACATATTAGTAACGGATGAGAGGAGGGTAGGTTGAATCGTACGTTTGGCAACTTGTGCGCACCAACCTACCGCATACCACAGCGTGATTAAAAATAATGACGTTTCATAGCAATTACTCTTTTAAAGGTTTTATAGTTATTTTGTTATGTACCTGCCTCACAATTATACCTATAGAATGCTTAAACAATGTAGTTTCTTAATCTAAATAGCATAAATTATTATTATTTACCAATTCTCCATATTAATCTAATATATCAGTACGAACATAACTTTTCACCTCTTCTCCATGACAGTCGTATTTATTATACCTGTAATATCTTTTTTAATAGGGAATTGAACACATTTTGGCATGTATCAATTAAAAGCTAAGAAAATTTGGCCTCTAATGAAGTCTTAAAAACCACAGTAAATGTTCTATTGTAGTGATATCCAGTTGGTGAAGTGAAGTAACGGTCAACAAATTATTCGTGTTTACCTTATGCGTGATTATTACCTATACTTTAAAGGCAATTATCTCGCTTAAGTGGGCGTGGCGATTATCTGGTTGTAACAGACAGCTACTCATATGTATGTGAGTGACACCATGATATTCCTACAAGGTTACAAATTATTATTTAGTGTATAGATCTTGACACACGATACATAATGGGGTAGTAATAAGAAAATAACACCACAAAACACACCCATACAGGCACAATTGATAGTAAATATACGTGTTTCCTACGGTACAAGTCGGTTTGTTTATCATTTTCTAAGTGACAGTTACACGATGATATATTCCTACAAGTGTTCATACTATTTTTAGTGTTGTAATCATGACATACGATACATAATAGTAGTAATACGAGTGAGTTGACAAGGGACTTAGGCGGGAAACTGAACACCCATGCCGCAATCACACCGCACTCACGTGTACACACAGACACACCGCTGTCTCGCGTGCAAACATGGTCCACTTCAACTCGCCCTATCTCCACAACTATTCATCGTACAGCCCTCCCGATGGTACCATTGGAAAGAGGAAGAGTTGAAGGTAAGGATGGAACAATTGAAGTCAGTACACTATATAGGTTAAGAGTGTGAGCGTTGTGAAAATAGGGCAAATCGAGGAATTTTGACGCTAGCGGCAGGGTAGAAATGTGGAGGCAGGGACCCCCCCCTCCCGGTCTGCAGGGGTTAAATGAACAGCCCATATATAACTACATGGGCTACATATAGCCACAACAGTAGTGCCAAAAGGAAACTGTAACCTTGGACTATTGTAATTGATCGTGATTGGCTGACTTCCCCCCCCCCCCCTATGGTGTAGGTGGGTGTGGCCAAAGTACATCCACACCCACACTGTGTTATCTACAGCCAATGCCATCACTCTAGGCCTGTCAAACACTCCCTCTCCCTGCCTCCCCTAGCCTTTCTCTGCCAACCCTATAGCTCTTATAGCCATTGGATATTAGTATAACACACTTTCAAACACTCCCATACATTGTGCATGCATGCGTTAGGTATGCACAGTTGTATGCAAAAATGACTTGTATGTTGCCTTTTTTGTCTATTTCAGTGCATTTATATACTCATTTTACATACACAAACACGCAAGCACACATCGAGGTACACATACTCATGCATCTATGCATCATACAAATGCATAATACATGCGTATGCCTTCGTATGTTATTTGGGGGGGTAGCTGTCATATTATTTTCATACTTTGATATGCTGCTGTACTCTAACCAGTGGAGATAGAAGACTTTTGTTTGCATATTCTGGTGTGTAAAATAAAGCTCTACAAACCTATAAGACTAAAACTAACCTTAGAGTAACTTTAAAAATCAGGTTGTATTTGCGGTTGTGGGTGAAGGCTGTCGTAACGTAATTGCGGTTCTCAGGGGTTAATGTTCCTAATTTCAATTAATATTAGTGAGAGGAACACGATGTAAACATATTCAATGTCAATGTAAGGGAAGCAACACGAACAGTTATAAGTCTACCAATCAACTATCAAGACATATTAAGGGGGCGTGGCTACTGGGCCAAGTTAGCGTAAAAAGAGGATAGCAATTAATATCTTTTCGAATTCGTATTTTATTATACAACTTGGTGAGATAAAATTCGTAATAGTAGTTCTGGATATGAATTTCATAATTATCTTGCATTTTTATGTAGTCTTTGTCGAAATATTCATATTTTTACCCTTTCAAGTTTTGCCCTGATTTGCTTTTCATACACGGCAGATGACTTACACTTAAGTGCTACTCTAAGTGCAATAGTAAGTGTAACACTCATGTTCAAGTCGACATTAGGACTCTTAGGTGGAATACTTAAGCATTTTCGATTTTACCAGCCCAGGCTGGTTTTTAAAAAGATGCCGGCCACTGCTCAACATCACACTCCCGGCGACTATGCCTAACAACTTGTCGACACCTAGTCAGAACAATCTACTCCAGTCAATCTACCCATCCACATAAAAGATGTACTCGCTTCCCGTGCTGCTGGCCATCGGCTACTTCTAATGTTGCAAGATGATGACAATGATGCAGAGCAAATAACTGAGAAAAGGTTACGCCGTGCTCTCTCCCGGGCAGTGGCGTCGAGAAGGGGGGGGACATTTGTCCCCGGGCGCAGCATTAACCCCAAAGAACCGCAATTCGTTACAACAGCCTTCACCCACAACCGCAAATACAACCTGATTTTTAAAGTTACTCTAAGGTTAGTTTTAGTCTTATAGGTTTGTAGAGCTTTATTTTACACACCAGAATATGCAAACAAAAGTCTTCTATCTCCACTGGTTAGAGTACAGCAGCATATCAAATTAGGAAAATAATATGACAGTTACCCCCCCAAATAACATACGAAGGTATACGCATGTGTTATGCATTTGTATAATGCGTAGATTCATGAGTATGTGTACCTCGATGTGTGCTTGCGTGTTTGTGTATGTAAAACGAATATATAAATGCACTGAAATAGACAAAAAAGGCAACATACAAGTCATTTTTGCATACAACTGTGCATACCTGTGATACGCTAACGCATGCATGCACAATGTATGGGAGTGTTTGAAAGTGTGTTATACTAATATCCAATGGCTATAAGAGCTATAGGGTTGGCAGAGAGAGGCTAGGGGAGGCAGGGAGAGGGAGTGTTTGACAGGCCTAGAGTGATGGCATTGGCTGTAGATAACACAGTGTGGGTGTGGATGTACTTTAGCCACACCCACCTACACCATAGGGGGGGGGGGGAATTCAGCCAATCACGATCAATTACAATAGTCCAAGGTTATAGCTTCCCTTTGGCACTACTGCTGTGGCTATATGTAGCCCATGCAGTTATTTATGGGCTGTTCATTTAAACAGACCATCGGCTTCAAGGCCTAAAATCGTATAGTCCGTTTAAATGAACAGCCCATAAATAACTGCATAGGCCTTTATGGGTTAAGGGGGGCGCCAATTCGAAGTTGGGAAAAATTAAATTGCTTTGTTTACACCAAAGTGAATCTGAAATAATGAAGTTAAGCATTTCCTGAAAAGATTAGTGCACTCAAGCCATATTATATATATTTTTTTTTTTATTAATTATGAATCTTTACTTTGGTTTTAGAAATAATCTTAATTAGTATTCACGTAAATAAGTTGGATGAACAATTCATTTTTAGAGAATAAAAATGATTTTTAAACAATCGTTTCCAAGTGGCTTTAAATGGCTTCTATGAGTACTCATAGAACCCCCCAGCTGACACCCACCATCACACCCCTTATTGGGGCGCCAAAACAATCTTTGTCACCGTGCGCCAACAACGCTCGTGATGCCACTGCTCCTGGGGTAAAGTTTCTTCCCCTGGTAAAGATGGTATTACTTATGCTGTGCTGCATATGTTTCAACAAGTTCCTGTGAACCCTCTAATTAAACTGTACAATCTTTGTCTTCGTGATGGTTGTGTACCACGAGCCTGGACCAGCAGCACAATAATACCCATCCCTAAGCCCAGCACCGCAAAGTTCAGGCCTATTTCCCTTACTTCCTGTTTTTGTAAGGTAATGGAGATAATCTTACATAATCGTCTCATGTCCAGACTGCAAGATTGTCTCTCTCCATGGCTGTTTGGTTTTCTTCCCCAGCGGACCACACACCACTGCCTAGTCGATCTGTACTCTCGCCTTTCCAGGGACAGTGGTGGCCTTCATTGACCTTCGAAGTGCCTTCGATGTTGCTAATAGAGACGTGATTTTGAACAACTGGTTGACTTAGGGTAAATGGTAATCTACTACAGTGGATTCGGGGCTTCCTCAGTAACAGGACCTCCCGTGTGTTTGTCAGTGGTGAGTTCAGTGTTTTGCGCAGTTTCTTCTTGGTACGCCTCATGGGTTTGTTCTCAGTTCATTGTTAATTAATATTCTAATGCATCGGCTACTCACTTCTCTCCCTGATATTCCTGGTACTACAATTACGTGCTATGCTGATGATATCTGTGTTAATTCTACCTCACTAAGGGATCTTCAACAGTTTCTTGACTCCTTCTCTGTGGCCTCTTCTCATTGTGGCATTATTGTCTCACCAGATAAGAATAGAATATTCACCTGCCGCCTTCCTCAAGCTCAAAAATTACACACACATTTCGTACCAATGGAGGCTTTGTGTGGGCTGTCGTCCAGAAACCACCTGCTTCGACTCAGGTGGGGTAGGGACTTTGGTATTCGAGTGTACCAAAAGTGTATTACCAAGATAAATCTACTTAACAGTATAGATTCGAAGCTTCGACCTCGTTGTGACGTGGAAGCGAGACACTACCACGTCTTCTACATAATGTGTGGTGTAACTTTATACTGTTAACTCCTAATGTTTGTGAAGAATAAAAATGTAAATAGAATCCTAAAATCCGTCAGGAACAAGGAAGTGTAAATAGCACCAGATCAACAAATTATATATGCTCCGGTTTCTTAATTTGGTTTGGAGGAATCGATTACTCCAGATTTACCAACACTGTACTACAGTATATCTCTTTCATTGGTGCTTAAAATGTTTTAACATAATCTGAGTGTACCGGTAAAGTTAGATAATGTTATAATTATATTAAGTAAGTTGTTTCTACCATAAAATGATTTCAATAATTGGCAAAAACATAACATATTTCATTCGTTTGTTTTAACATTGGTACAAAAATATTGTTTGAAAAACAGTGTAAATCTGGCAAGAATATTGAGTTTTTCTCTCGACGTTAAAACTGTAACTCACAAGTACTCCTTTCAAACAGCGTAAATACGAAGTTCCAGAAATAGTTAGGATAATATAAGATAGGATAAAACAGTATTATTACTGGTTTTGTTTTATAGTGTTATAGCGAATTGATATATTTTGGAAAAATTATGAAAAGAATTGGTATAACATTTTCATGATTTACTCGGATCTAATCATAATTCATCTCATTAATATTTCAACGAAAATATTTCCGAGATAATATTAACTACGTTAAGACATAGTTAAAGATTTGCGAGAAATTTACGGACAGGGAAAATGGTAAAAATGACGTTGAGTTACCTTTCAGAGAGAGAGAGCTCTCTTCCCAATGGTATCTTGTAGAGTGAATGAGCCCAAGTGTGTGTGTCCAGTATTATAAGATGACAGGTGTAGCAGGTGCCATCTTGTGGTGATCACCTGTACTTGCGGCGACGTGGCTGGGGTTGGACAAATATGTATCCCCTTGGTTTTGACATGTTTTTTGTGAAGTACCAATATATATATATATATATATATATATATATATATATATATATATATATATATATATATATATATATATATATATATATATATATATATATATATATATATATATGTATATATAAAAACACTAGATACAATCTCAAACAATATGTTATATAGAGAGGGTATGATATAGAAAGAGGGTAAGGTCTGCACTTGAACAAAGAGATCTGACCTGAGCTGAGCCTAACCTGAACTTACCTGACATCTGCTGTCAAATTACTTCTGTTAACAATGTATCGTATTTGAAATGTTCATGTTTACATTGCTTTTAAATGTATCAAAATTAAACATGATTCAATTACAGTACATTTATATCAAGACTTTTAGATCTAGCTATAAACTTGCCACCAAGCCATGCAGTCACTGAGTTGGTCATGAGTGGATTTAGTGTTGGAATCTCAATCATCGATGGAATAAGCTGCTTCTCAATTGTGCTGTCATTTCTCTGTACTTATATATATTATGTTTTTTTTATAAACGTAAAATTTATTACACTGTCTGTAAACAATCTTACAATGCCTGAGTTGTTTGGTGGGCTGCTCCTAATGAGGATATAATAAATTTACATGTTATTATGTGTAAAAGCTACTACATATGGATAAAGTTTCTTTAGTATGGATATAACATCAAAATAATTTTCATGAAATTTCAATACGAAAGTTCTATGGTTGTCCAAGCGAACTTTTTTTTTTCACAAAGAAAGAAAAAAGTAGAAAGATTCCAACCATGTCGGAAACATTGATTGATTGATTTTTTTTATACAACTAGGGATCTGGCGGCGCAACAGCTAGGGTCATATACCGCCCAACATAAAATTGCCATCCACATAATTAATAAACTGCCGAAAGGATAGGCAGCATGACTAAATGACACACAAACTAAAAAGCACATTATTACTAAAAGAACACGTTGACTTAACTAAAATATAAAAAAGAATCAAGACTAAAAAATATCAAACCATCTAAAAACCATTAATATCATAAAATCATAATTTGTGGAGGAGGTCAGCCTCCTCCACATAGGAGAGGGTGTTCCCTCCCACATTACAAGCCGAGCACCTGGGAGAGACTGTAAATGTCGGAAACGTGGTGCCTGCTTAGACATATGGTCAAGCTGTGATTCATTCTTAACAAAAAGAATATAAGCTTTGATTTTGCAATAAGTCGACATTTTATCCTATTTTTTTTTTATTACCTTGACTTTTGACTCCAAGGCCAGAATTGGAGTGAAAATAGTCGGACTGATGTATAACATCATATTTTAAACAATAGTCATCTTCCATTGTACCATAATATAGAAAATAAGTTTAATTTCCCGCTAACGCAGGCAGTTTTGACTGTAAAATACTTATTATATGTGTATGTGTATGATTTGGTGTGTGTGTTTGTGTGTATGCTTTGGTGTATGTGTGAGTGTGTGTGTGTATGTGTATGGTTTAGTGTGTGTGTGTGTGTGTGCAGCAGGTGAGTGGAGGTGTGCGGGTGTACGTGGAGGTTTGGACAATGGGTCTCGCCAGCCACATGTGTTATTGGTACACCTGCGGAGAAAAGAAAAAGGATGGAAAGAAAAATAAATAACAAGATGATATTTCGTACATCATTGTAGAAACCAGAACATCATTGTGGCCAGTCCCCTCTTACGGGAACCGTATCGACGTGTTGGGGGGGGGCTTGCATGTCTCTGAGACCTGGCGAGCTAGACTAGGGGGGCTCCGGCCCCTGCTCTGTCCCGATTTTGGGGAGAGAGGGCTTCTCATGCTAGGAAGCTCACTAGTGAGAGACCAGACTAAATGGTTCCCATCTTTCAGTTCTTCAACTATCCCTCTATTCTTTTTATTTCCTTCCTGCTTGCTGTCACCCCTCTCTATCACCTTTTTCTGGCGCTATAGGACCTCGATGTTACGGCGCCTAATATCCATCAATCAATCAATTGTGGCCAGTTTTACTATAAAAAACATTCCTGTTGAAACTGTCTCTGAACTAACCACGGAAAGGTGAGGGAAGTAGTGTGAGTGGTGAGGGAAGTAGTGTGAGTTGTAAAGGAAGTAGTGTGAGAAGTGAGGGAAATGTGCGACTGAAGAGTGTGAGGAGTGAGGCCTCAAAGTTTGATGGCCACAAAACACCTGATGCTTCCTGTTATCCCACAGACTTTTCCCCATAAAACTGCTGTCTTATCCCCGAAGTTTAACATGTAGAAACATAAGTAATTTTGTTGATTTTGCAGTCGTCAGTATGTTGCAGGAACGGACACAGAGTCAGAAATGGTCGCAGACAGGTCACTGACGGTTCATAATGTTTATTAATTGTTATCTACGCCGTGACCAGATTTTGGGGGATTATTGTAGAGGAAACGTAGACAAATTGGGGGTACTTCGACAGGACGTCAATATTTCTTGTCGTATTCAGTTTCCCATAATACCATTTTGCCGATTGGCTAAAAACACATTCGAATTGCTATAGACACACCAAATTTTTGCCAAGGAACCCGAATGAGGCTCAAATAAAATAAACTTTGAGCTAACATTGCCAGAATCTTATTCACACACGTGTATACAAGCCCTTGATTAATAATTTCTCTGGTAATCTATTATCTACCAGTAACAAAAGCTAGAACACACCTGTCTAGTCCTCACCTCCCTCTACAATTCGCTAGTATTCAAAAGTGACAAGTCCTGGCAGGGTGGGACTACTATTAATTAATTAATAACATTATATCTTGTGCTGAGGGTTTGGTTACGTATTAAATCCTTGCTGAGGAGGAGGTTGAGGAGTGGGAAGAGGTCTTGGAGTATATAGGAAGAGGTAGATGAGTAGGGTAAGATAGTGCCAGTGTCTTTTCATTAATTATCCACGAACAAGGAGAAAGCTAGTAGTGCCTGTCATCTTCTAAATTCACCTTAAAATTCCTTTGTGTACCGAAGGAGACATCTGGGGGCAAGGGTGCTATTGTTGTGTTATTGTCCATCTGCTGCTGATGTGGCTTGCTGGGGTGAGGGAACGGATAAACAGATAGGTAGTAAGGTACACAATATGTACAGTTGGACACAAGAAAGGGTGGTACAGCCCAAGTAAAAGATGGTCAATATCTGCCAATATCGAGTTCCTTAGTGCCAAATAGGAGACATCAGGGGCAGAAGTCAGTATTAAGGATTGTAATAAATTGTAATAAATGGCAAGTACCTGATAATAGACACTGGTTACTGAAATGGGACAACTAGGTTATCCTTCAATTGGGCTGTATCACCAATTCCTGTGTCCAACTGTACACTAGTTTGATGCAGTATGCGTGTGTGTGTATGTGTGTGTGTTGACGTCATTTCATTGTCTAGTATAAAGCAGATTTGACATGTGGAGCCAAGGAAATAGAGTGTACAGTCTGGGCCTGAAGTTAGTATCCACCCACTCCCAGCCAACCCAGAATTGTGGATATTCTTAAGGTTAATAAACTTCCTTTATGATTTATCGACTTTCTAATGAAAATGATGTCTTTGGCAGCAATGAATGCACAAGAGAGGACCCATCAATGATAACAGCAGGGAAAGACTGGTTTTCATGTTGGAAAAACTAGCTATACTTCTAGCTGAAATATATACAGGGGCTTATTAGATAGCATTTGGGACACTAAAGTATACTACAAACTATAGTTTAGGTTGGTAAACTCCAGCTACAAGTAGTACACTATAAGCTGACACTGAACCCTTAGGTGATATTATAACACAAGTTTAGGTTTGATACAGTTATACAACATTTGTGATTTTGTGTATACGGTAATTATAATTATAGTATTGTACACACATCTTTTTAGTTCTAATGGATTTATTAATGGTAGTTTGTATCGACAAATGTAACTACAATTCACTAGGCATTGCCTATACTGTACCGGTACTGTATTTCTTTATATACCCTGCTTACAGAACTTCTCTGAAGAAGGCTAATATTTGTGCAATGATTTGTCCTATAATAACAGATAATTTCTTTATATTGATTTCATTATTTTTGTCTATCATTGTCCTATAGTCCTTCAGTTTTATGAAGGCGAAATGCTGTGGCTGGGATAATCCCGTTATTAATGTGTATCTGCCAACACTTTTATTCTAAATTATTTATATATCTTTCATATAAATCTCTAGTTGTTTTCTAGATTCTATTCATGTTGACGTTGTAGAGGGGTATTGCCTGCATTAGTGATGTGGGTAATCTTTTAAAGGTTTTGACGCCCCTTCGGCCCCAGCCATTAGCTTTTAGTTCTGCAACTATCCCGCTTTTTTTTCTATTTCCTTCCTGCTTGCTGTCTCACCTCTCTATCACCGTTTTCTGGCGAAGTTTTTCGAATCATATAATTGGACTATAAGTGGTAAAGGAGAAAGGCCTATGTCATTAAAAGTTTTTTTAAAAACGAATGACAAGGTTAAATATATGAAAAAGAAAAAACAAACGGCAAGAAAGGAGGGAAGGGCAACGAAAAAGTGATAAGACATTAGGGAGGATGTGTAAGGTTGCCAGTTACTTGAGAGATACTGCAATATATATAGCCTATGCATACAATTAGACCAAGTTTATTGAAAACGCCATTCAAGTTTAATATAGATTATTTTTAAGGAAATACATATTTAGAAGAAAAAATCCTGGTAAATAGCTAATTGAAATTGTTGACAAATATGATTATTAAAAAAGTTAGAAAATTAAACCGTCTTCTACAGAAAAAAAAATAACAGCTGGGCTTGAGAGAAGGTGATAAATAGGCTGGACTACAAGCACGAGGGATTAGATTGATATTAGGTGGCGCAACAGCGAGGTCAAATAGCACCAAAAAAAGGTGATAGAGAGATGTGACAGCAAGCAAGAAGGAAATATGAAGAACGGAAGGACAGTTGAAGAAATGTAAGCTAGTGGCTGGGGCCGAAGGGGCGCCAAAACCCTTAAGGTATTGCCCACATCATTACAGGCAATACCCCCCCCCCCTACGGGGCAAGCACGAGAGATAAAAGGAATGCAGGGATAGCTGTCTAATATCCAAAGGATAATATATAATCAGTAGTCTATCCCACTACGATGGTGAACAAAAGACACTGCCTTTATTTAAAGGATATAATGTAACAGATATTCTAATTATATTGGTTTATAATTACTTTTCAACTAATCACCTTCATTTTTCTTACCCTTTTCCCCTTCACTTTCGCCTTAAATTATCACATTTCTTCTCTCCTATATCCACCTACGTTAATGCAGTATGCACTTCTTTAAACCCGGGTTCTACAAACTTCTGGGCCCGAATTCCTCCAAACAGCAGGGTCGCTGAGTCACAAAAATAAAGACATTTATAAAATAGAATAATAATGTTCGTGACAATAAAATAAATATGAAGTTCATACATGAATCCACCGAACATATTTGTATAATCGTATATTCATATATTTAATTATCAATAAAACAAAATCATTGCATAAATATTAGCCTTCTTCAGAGAGAGAGAGAGAGAGAGAGAGAGAGAGAGAGAGAGAGAGGGAGGGGTAGGTGAGGCAGTGGCCACAGTGTTTATAATTCTGTAAATAATTCTGGTTTGAATTCCTTTTAATCATAATTATTGCATTTCAATTTCTGGCCTTGTATTTTCTTAGGTTGATAATTATGGTCAATTGTAACAGATTTTTCTGTATGGGTCGCGAGAATAATGTCATAGTAAAAACTGGGTCACGACTGAAAAGGTTTGAAGAACTCTGCTATTGATTATTCAATACCGTTGACAGTGTATGCTTCATTCATTATACCTGTCACGTGTCTCATTTACCTGATCATTCTTTACCCTCCCACATTACCTCCTATATAGCTCTGCCCACATTTCTCTCTTCCTCTCCCAGTAACATCCCCCCTCCCTCCAACTGCAACTGTTGCCAGATCCGACGAGGTCCAAACCAAATCTCTGATGGACGGGGTGTGGACCATTGATCTGTCAGCTGTACATTGTGTCATATAATTGTGTGTTAAGTTTATCCTTTTATATTGTTCAGCCCTACATTTAGGTATTTCGAATGTTTCACTTGTCAGCCAGTTCAAAGATTGTTTCTGAACCAATTGAATCAGAGCTAGATTCGAAGCACTTCAGTATTTGCGTTATGTATGTATATAGTTTATTATTAACCCTTCTTTTGATTAACCGTAGTTATATGGTTACTTTAAGTACTTTACATTTAGGGGCATTTATAATGAAGTTCACTTCCTAGCCAATCCCAGTCAACCTCTGTTCTGGTACAGCCAATCACTGGCCAGTAGGAGTTTTCTTAAACTGGAGAATTTTACATGAGAGTCAGTCACTCCTCATCCTTCATCAACACTAGACCTTTGTGAAACACTGTGGATATTACTACTGCTAGTCGGGTGTCTGCATGTACAGTTGGACACAGGAATTCGAGGAATAGCCCAAGTGAAAGAAGGTCAATTTCTCTCAATATAAAGTTCCTTAGTGCCAAATAGGAGATATCAGGGGCAGAAGTCAGTATTGAGGATGGTAATAAAAAGCAACTACCTGATAATAGACAATGGCTACTCAAATGGGACAAGTATATTTCACCTGGGCTGTAGCACAATTCCTGTGTCCAACTGTACTTGCTGTGTTCCTGCATACTTAAGTATCTTGTGCTGTGTTCCTGCATACTTGAGTATCTTTAGTGATTTATCTTTTCATTGATCAGTATCTTACTTATATGTGCGTACTTCATAATTTATTATACTGTGTCCTTGTACCTAGCTTAGGTTTACTTTAAACAGTATCTTACTATTGCGCATGTACTTACATTATACTGCATCCATATATCTTAGCTTATACCTAGTTCGGTATCTTTAGCAATGTACCCACGACTAGGGTAGTGATTCAAGTGACTCGTGAACAGTAACCATTGGTCTTGCATATTGAGTGTTGTATCTTATGTTTGTTAATTATATTAAGAGTTTTTACCAAACTCTTTACTTATCCTATCATAGGTCAATTATGTCGCTTAAATAATATAATCTATCTGTACTATTTTTGCTTACATACCTGGTTTCTGGGTGAGTTTCCTATCGGTGAACCTAACTTGCCTTATCCAATACCTTTTAATTATGAGTTCTACTATAGGAACCACACTGGTACTGGATATGTAACAATTGTTTTAGACATGATGGTGTGGACAAAAGGATTTCTGCAAAAAACATTGACAATTTCTGTTAGTATGTTTATATATGGTGTGGTTTTAGAGGTAGCCTACATAAAAAAAATGCACTTTAACTTTAATTTGTCAAGCATTTGGCATCACTGTACGGTGAATTTTTTTAACACTCTCTGCCAGCTGATTTTGAGAGAGAGAAAAAAATCTTTTTTGCCACTTTTTCTGTGAGCAAATCGATTTCTGGACTTGGTTGCCTCTTTTGTGAACTTGGAGAGCCTGCGGCCAGGGACAATGTGCTCCTTTGTAGAGTAGCATAATAAGATGGAACGTATGTATAGATTAGATCTTCACTCTCAAATGCTTAGCTGAAAAGGACTTGGTGAATGAAAAGAAGTTGTATAGCCCTTTCATAGATTGCTATTGAAACACTACACTAGAGAAACATAGAATGTGGAAGTTCCTTAAGGATATAATTAGTTGATGGCATTAAATGTGGCTCTTATCAATAAGTTAATATCTATGCCACATTTAATAAAGTGATATGGGATTATTGTATTATAAAAATGGGGTAGGTATTGCGCAAACCCTTCTCAGGTGTGTTGAACTGATTAATGCAAGTTTATTCATTTTATTCAAGCAAAAATCACCAACCATATCCTGCAGAGAAAGAGAGAATTACAGTATACTTTAACTTTTATAATACGAGTGAGAGAGAGTATTTAGTAATGAAGAAAATGTAGTATGCATGTAATTATTTTTAAAATTTAATACAAAATCAGAGGTGAAATTCAAATAATGCTTACCAAAAGCAAAGTACCTATATGCCCGATGTTAGTTGATAGAAAAACAAGAAAACAATTGTGCCAACGAGTCGTGAGTTCTCGGTCAGAACGGCTGAGCAATGTTGCATGCCAAACATACAATCTATTAAGAAGAAATATTCACTTCAGGCTACGAACAACTTTAACTTAGCCTCACCTACTCATATAGTTGTTAAATTTCCATATCAGAGCTCATGACTCGTTGGCACGAGTTTTCCGAATCTTCAACCTAGTCCACATTCCTCTCACAACTACGCAACGCCATGTCACCATTTATGGTGAGTGTTGACGATCCTAACAGTTTTCGAGTACACATACACACACACACACACACATACACACACACTGCTGCCACATCGGAACTTAACATACTGTACAGTCGGTGGCAGAAGTCCTGCCGCCTCATCTGCTTCACTGAGTCATGCAGTGTTCATGGACTCGAGAAATACTCACTCTTTCTGCACCTAATAATCTCTAGTCTATAAACATCGAGTGCCTCGGTGAAGCAAGTGGGGCGACAGGAATTTTACCGCCGACTGTACATATGTGTTTCTTTTCGATTGACTGGAGTTTATCTGTGATTATATTACACATCGTATCAACGTCTTCACTACTTAGCAATTCTGTCCAGATTACTGTGTTTAGTTCTTTTCTAACATTATCAAAATTTGCTCTTTTATAGTTAGGTACTAACTGACTATTTTTACAAATCTTAATGTTACAATTTCTGTTACATTTTATTATTCTGTGATCACTGTTTGCAAGAAGCTCACCGATTTCGCATGAACTGATTAAATCAAGGTTTGTTGCTAGAACAAGGTCAAGGATATTATTGTCTAGGGTTGGGTCTTGTAACAACTGATTTAAATAGAACTTACGAATGGTTTTCATTAGACATTTTCCTTTGTTGTCGCCTGACTGAAGCTTTCAGTTTATTTTTGATAATTAAATGTTTTCTATTTACATTAAGTTTAACGTATATAGGTGTACCGGTTAAAACTACATATAATAATCTACTTATAATACCTACATACTTTCTTAGCTTCACTTACATGAGTGAATCATACATCACATGATGCCTTGAAACTGCTAACATAGACATGAACGTATTGGATACAGGACCACCAGCTTGATGAGAACCACTGACACGTTAGCAGATATTGACGTCAAGGGTCATGACCTACATAGGAGAACATCCTCTTTGCTCCTCCTAACCCTCAGTTAGCTTGAGATAACCATAGCCATAACACGTTATCTTAGCGTATATCTCTCTCTTTAAATGTTAGCTCCAAAGTCTAACTTAACCCTTTTTTGTGACTGTACAAAACACCTAGGGTTATAAATAAAATTGTGTCGACCACAGATAACGCTTGCTCTATCTCCACTATAATTATAGAAACCATATAATTAAATAAAACTCCGAGGAGACTACAGCCTACAACAGACTTTAACCAGTCGCACAGCCACGTAATTATACTACACAACAAAAATCTTGGCTGGGCTGCTCGGCCAGACAGCTTGAGGAACTTCAACACAACAAAAACCTTGAACAACGCCTGAACATAGAATCTTATGCAATGTGTTTATTTTTGTTATGTTTTGCTATTGTAAACAAGTAATATTTAATAAGTAAAAAAAAAACTCCCACCTTTTTTACGTGTCGTAAATTTAGCAATAATTTGATAATTTGGGATGGCTAATTAATGTTTATCATTTAAAATTAACCATGTTTCTGTTATACTATTTATATAGGGATTCTCGATATTTACGTATGCAAGCAGTTCGTCTCTTTTTTCCAATAATGCTCCTTGCATGTGTAAACACGAGGTTTAGTTTTATACGCGCGTGTCTTATCAGTGGAGCCTAACGCGATGTGTTCAGTGAAAAACCTGCTCGAAGTTGCCCTCTGAATCTGGCAACGGATCCGTTTTTGTCTGCCTATCTGTTTCTACCTGCCTATCGTTATCTTCCTGTCCATCTCCTTCCTCAATGTTGGCATTTCTCTCATCGTCTTGAGAGGCTAGGATCTCATCAATACATTTTCCTCCTGTGGTAAGGGGAGTGGAGCAGTCTCTGGTAATTGGCGGCGAGCACTTTCCAATCCGACAGTGTGCTTAACATATTTAGAGAATATTAGATATTATAGACAATATGAGATACTCTTTTGATGACAAAAGAGAATGCTAGTTGTATCATTTGATATGTTTGTTTAAATAAGTAGTCATATTTAGCCTGTGTTATTAATCTGCTACAACTGTGTTTATCAAAATTACAAGAGAAACTAGCAAATCTTGCACTATACAGAATAGAATTATAATGAATTACTATAAATGCATTTTACTTATTATACACATATGGAGTATCATCAGAATAGCAAAAGGAATGAACCAACATGCTTGAAGAGCCATATGTTCTAGGGAAGGAGGGGTTGTTCGATTCCCTGCTCTTCCTTGACCATGGCTTCAGCCAAGAGGGGGATACAGATTGCTGCTCGTGACTGTACATTCGTGGTGTATACGATGGCTCTCTAGTGTGTCTATAGGGTCATCATATCGGTACCACCACGAATATTCATGCATATTTGCATTATTTTTCTGGGTGTGGTCATTTCTTTAGGGTTATGATACACTCCTGGGCCCCACACAGTGCAGCAGCGAGGGGAATGACGTCTGTGTCACCACTCCTGACGAAGAACACGACGCCTCGCCATCATTGATCGTCGTGTTGGTGGAGCAGGTGTGTATGTTGGCATTCAGCGTGCATGAAGAAGGACCTTGCAAGCTATAAAGGACTAGTGGGAGATACTGGTTCGTCGTCACTCTTCCTGCTCCCATATTTCCGTCTTCTCTTGGAGGAGGATATCTTCACCCCCCAGCATGTGGTATCCTTGTTAAATGTTTTATTGACTCTGCTGGGACGTTTATTGTTGTAGTTGGTGTTAATATTGATGGTGATGTTGGTATTGGTGGTGGTGTTGTTGGGTATGGCAGTGGTGTTGTTGGTATTAGCAGTGGTGGTGGTGGTGTTGGTATTGGTTGTGGTGTTGTTGGTATTAGCGGTGGTGTTGGTGTTGTTGTTATTGGTGGTGCTGGTATTGGTCGGAGTGGTGCTGGTGTCTTCTGGATGGATGGTCACACATTTGGAGCTCTGTGATGACGTGAAAATGAAGCTCACTTGTTGCTGGTGTCTGCCTTTAAGAGTAAGGTAGCGAGTGTAGAAATGGTTTTGTGGCACCGTACGTCATAAGCTGGTGACAGGCATTGTGACGTGGTAGGGTGAGGTGTGCAGCTGGTGTGTCCCGTGTGGGTACTGGTGTGTTGGGTTGTGGCGGAAGGTCTGGAGGTGCCCGTCAGGAAGGGGCTTGTCACTGGAAGATCTGCTACGAGCCTGTAAACACGTCAGAGGTAAATGGACACATTAATTTTAATGTAGTATAGTTATACTAAAAAACATTTTCCTTAACTCCGTGATAAAATACAGCTTTTCTAGTGAAATTGCTTATTTATTTATTTTCATCGACAAATATGACAATCCAAGCGAATTACAACACGAAAATAAACATTTAGATGGTTTGTCTCAACTACTATACGTTTCAGCGCCAGACAGACGCTGATTTTCGTGAATATCTCCTAAACAAATCTTTGTATAAGTATACTATTTCAGCACACTACCTTTAATATCCGGGCGTAAATTATGGCTGACATACCATATTCCTATATGCGTTATGCGAGGAGTTTACTTGTGAAAAATAACACAAAGCTGGCCAGTCATATTGACACATTCGAAGGAAAGTGTGGGGTAGGGAAGGAAGGAGTGGTGTGGGGGTTGTTCTGGGTGTTGGTGGAGGGGTCACACGAGTACCCAACACTCATCCGATTCTCTATAACGCCTTAGATATGACGACTGGATTAGGCTTAATATCACTCGGTAAACTCCTAACATAACACATATGGTAATATGGTATGTCAGCCATAAATTAGGCCCGGGTGTTAAAGATATTGTGCTGAAATATTATATTGATACAATGATTCGTTTAGGAGATATTGACAAAAAATAGCGTCTGACCTGCGTTGAAACGTATAGTAGTATCGATCACAGAGTGCGGTTGGCTTGGTGAAATGTGCATCACCGTCTTTGTTTACTCGTAGTAAACGAATGAACAAAACTCACTCCTGCTATAGTATAAGAATGCTTATAAATAAACACAGTGGTACCGGTACCACTTTTTGCCAAACTCATTGGATGCTGTGAGCTTCGCTAGTGGAGGCATATGTAAGTACTGTCTCACCTAAAAGTATCGGTCCACTTGGTCACGATGTTTCTGGAAGTGAACTTTAAGCCACATGTGCAGCATTATCGTTTGGGTAATCGTGACTGTGAGTTGCCACCATTCTTTCAACATCACACATATAATACTGTTACAGTCGAAGTGATGTTTGTTACATAAAGATGTAAAAATGAATGAAATTTGATCTTATACACATAACCAATATGTCATATGGAATCACTCAGAGAAATGCATCTTATATAACATGACACGACAGAGGAATGGCTAATATGGCTTGACAAATAGGGATTGATTAATTTCGTGAAACAAGTCTCAGCCGATTCGCTTTTTATGAGATAAGCTGATAAGTGTTCACGGTGATGGCATCTGAACTGCAGACGCTCCAACAAAATGCAGGCGTCACAGTAAAGTATCCCAATATTTCGATATAGTGCCATATTGTATCGATGTGAAAGTGGTCCGATAATATTTAGTGAGAGTGTACACAATGTCATATCTTCGACTATATTAATATTATAAACACTGAAATGTAAGTGAAAAGTATATCTATGCTCATATTACTTAAATGGGAAGTAGTGCATTTTCGCCAGAATATTATAGAAAACACTATAGAAAGAATAACTAAAAGCCAAGCGAAAACCACTTGAAGAGAACCCTTTGCTGACAATAATATAAAGCGGCTCTATCACTATACTTTCCCGTTGTTTCATATCCTTCAGTTTTTCTTACCATCTGCATTGTGAATTAGTGCCTGATTATCTTTGTAGCCTGACGCAGGGATTTCATTCTCTCTCTCTCTCTCTCTCTCTCTCTCTCTCTCTCTCTCTCTCTCTCTCTCTCTCTCTCTCTCTTCATATCATAGCAGATCGAGGTAGGTGTAAAGTCATGGTCTAATGTACTGCAACCTGGTGAATAAAAGCGAGCTATTTGAGTTAATTTTATGAACCAAAATTGCACACCAACAGCTATAGTTTCGGATCATTTTTCGAAGCCATCTCATTGGAAGATGTTGGAGTACATTAGACCATGACTTTACGATCAGGGTTTAATGTCCTATTGTCGCCTCTCATGTAAGATTGGAAAACTTTTACATCCACACACCTATTTAGTGAACGTGGGTGTGTCTACGTGTGTGTGTGTTACTGAATGTGTGGGGCCCCCTTCACACGTATCAACATTTTGCCTTTCGCTTTCCACGACATGACGCCATGCATTAACAGAAATCTTGTGGTTGTGTGGACGGCGTTTGTCAGGAGTTACACGACACGACTGTGAGCCTTTCCTACACAACAGTTGGTTCTATTCATTCACTCAGGATCAATGGCTGTATCTGTTCTATCTGTTTTCCTGCCGATATTACAACTTCTTGACCTTTTTCTCCTTTACTTTACCTGTCTCTTCTACCAAGAATTTTCCTTTCCTCCAAACCACTGCCAAACCTCTCCTACCTTGCACCTTCTCTTGCCTTACATAACATTCTAAATTTATTTTCCTCTTACTATCAATCCCCTTCTTCCTCTAGCGCCATATGACCTCCTCTTACTCAAACACACTCTTTCCTTTCCATCTTTCCATGTTGTAATCTCTGTATTACTTAAAAGCAGCGATATCTGACGTTGTTCTGGTGAAGATCCTACATGTGGTTTTGTCAATAAATTTCCTCTACTTAATCTTATGTGAACTTATTAGGAGGGTTGGAGGAGTCCATTATCCGGTGTGGTTGCATGGTCCCCCAGAGAAACCATGCCAGCTTTAAAACCACAAAAGTTATCCATGACGCAACTACAGCAGAAGGTGGCATTATAACAGCCACGATTAAATAGCAAGGCCCGAGTGGCGAATTGGTCTGCAGGGGTACTGGGATCGAACTCCCCACAATCCCCCATTGGTCATTAAAAAAAAAATGTAGGCCGAGGGAGCTTCCCAGGCTTCACCGATCAAAATGGCATATTACTGTTTACTGTAGGTCAAACGATGCGATCGTGCATAGCGGCTAAACAGTCACACACAGACAGACAGACGGAGTGTTATATATACATATATATATATATATATATATATATATATATATATATATATATATATATATATATATATATATATATATATATATATATATATATTCTGTATCTCTCTGTGAGTGTGTGTCCTCTATGCGAGCCCTGATCCTTCATCCTAGAGTGAAATTTTTTACATGGGTGTGATCGCTAATACTTGGGGAGTGTTTTGGACCTATAAAAAAAATGTTTTTCATGTTTTTCAAAAAATGTTAATGTCTTGAGAGGGATTCGAACCCCTGGATTAGTGACACGCACAAACTCTCTCTCTCTCTCTCTCTCTCTCTCTCTCTCTCTCTCTCTCTCTCTCTCTCTCTCTCTATTTTTAATTTCAGAGGGAGAGAGAGTGTGTGTGTGTGAGAGAGAGAGAGAGGTAATACTGGGTTTGGTTATAATTGTGTGTGAGAGAGAGATAGAGTGTGTGTGTGTGTGGGAGAGAAAGAGTGAAAAATAGATATAGTGTGTGTGAGAGAGAGAGAGAGAGAGAGAGAGAGAGAGAGACTGTATGTGAGAGAGATAGACTATATATGCGGGAATAAGGGACAGGCTTGGGGTGGGGGGGTTTACGGGATGCTGGAATAGGGGACAGGCTGGGGGGTGGGGGTAAAAAGCCTGTCACCTACCGTCACACACCCCAAGCATGCCCCATACACACACATACACAGACATACAAACACACACATCCCTACCGTACACACACACACACAAACACACACATACACTAGGTAAGGTAAGGCTTGGGTTGGGGGGGTTGGGGGGTGCGGGAATAGGTGGTGGTGGTAGTAGTGGAGGTGGTAGTGGTTGATGTACTGGTTGTGGTAGTGGTAGTGGTGGTAGTAGTGGTGATGGTAGTAGTGGTAGTAGTAGTGGTAGTGGTTGATGTAGTAGTTGTAGTGGAGGTGGTAGTAGTTGATGTAGTAGTGGAGGTGGTAGTGGTTGATGTAGTAGTGGTGGTAGTGGAGTTTGTATTTGTTACATAGCAGTGTTGTATTATTATATTCTTTGTTTATTTAGAACTCTGTGATCGTGTATGAAAATTTCACCGCCCAAAGGGCGGCTGCAGGCCGGCAGCCCTCCGCAGGAGCTAGCGGCGCGGAGCCAGCTAGTATATATATATATATATATGAGGAGCTGGGGAGGTTTAAAGGTCCCTCGCGGGGGCGGAACAAATGAAGTCTAAGATGTGTATGCGCACCACAGAGCATGGGAAATAGAGAATGGGACCAGTGCTTGGATCACTACACTGTACTGCTGCATCAAAATGGATGTTGGTGAGTAGCGTCCGTAGACGGCGAGTCGAAACGAAATCATCATACGAAGCTGCACTCAATATACTTGAGAAGACGTTTGGTAATCCATCTTTAGTTGCAGCTGCTTTTCACAAAAAACTAGAGAATTGGCCTAAGAGAACGTGATGGAAGGGCACTTCAGAGATATTCTGATTTTTTTTAGCACAAATGCGTGTTGCCAAAAGATCTTACAAATCATTAGAAATCTTAAGTGATGAATTAAAAAAAAAATCCTTAATAACTTACCAGCTTGGTTAGTGAATCAGTGCCCCCCTAACGGGAACCTCCTTGACGTGGTGGGTGGGCTTTCGTGTCTCTGAGACCTGGTTAGCTAGACTAGAGACAGTAGAGAGGGCTCCAGGGCTTCCCACACAGACTAAATGGTTTCCATCTTTCATTTCCTCAACTGTCCCTCTTTTCTTTTTATTTCCTTCCTGCTTGCTGTCACACATCTTTATCACCTTTTTCTGGCGCTATAGGACCTCGATGTTGCGGCACCTAATATCCATCCATCCATCAATTAGTTAGAAAATTAAACCGTCTTCTACAGAAAAAAAAATAACAGCTGGGCTTGAGAGAAGGTGATAAATAGGCTGGACTACAAGCACGAGGGATTAGATTGATATTAGGTGGCGCAACAGCGAGGTCAAATAGCACCAAAAAAAGGTGATAGAGAGATGTGACAGCAAGCAAGAAGGAAATATGAAGAACGGAAGGACAGTTGAAGAAATGTAAGCTAGTGGCTGGGGCCGAAGGGGCGCCAAAACCCTTAAGGTATTGCCCACATCATTACAGGCAATACCCCCCCCCCCCCTACGGGGCAAGCACGAGAGATAAAAGGAATGCAGGGATAGCTGTCTAATATCCAAAGGATAATATATAATCAGTAGTCTATCCCACTACGATGGTGAACAAAAGACACTGCCTTTATTTAAAGGATATAATGTAACAGATATTCTAATTATATTGGTTTATAATTACTTTTCAACTAATCACCTTCATTTTTCTTACCCTTTTCCCCTTCACTTTCGCCTTAAATTATCACATTTCTTCTCTCCTATATCCACCTACGTTAATGCAGTATGCACTTCTTTAAACCCGGGTTCTACAAACTTCTGGGCCCGAATTCCTCCAAACAGCAGGGTCGCTGAGTCACAAAAATAAAGACATTTATAAAATAGAATAATAATGTTCGTGACAATAAAATAAATATGAAGTTCATACATGAATCCACCGAACATATTTGTATAATCGTATATTCATATATTTAATTATCAATAAAACAAAATCATTGCATAAATATTAGCCTTCTTCAGAGAGAGAGAGAGAGAGAGAGAGAGAGAGAGAGAGAGAGAGGGAGGGGTAGGTGAGGCAGTGGCCACAGTGTTTATAATTCTGTAAATAATTCTGGTTTGAATTCCTTTTAATCATAATTATTGCATTTCAATTTCTGGCCTTGTATTTTCTTAGGTTGATAATTATGGTCAATTGTAACAGATTTTTCTGTATGGATCGCGAGAATAATGTCATAGTAAAAACTGGGTCACGACTGAAAAGGTTTGAAGAACTCTGCTATTGATTATTCAATACCGTTGACAGTGTATGCTTCATTCATTATACCTGTCACGTGTCTCATTTACCTGATCATTCTTTACCCTCCCACATTACCTCCTATATAGCTCTGCCCACATTTCTCTCTTCCTCTCCCAGTAACATCCCCCCTCCCTCCAACTGCAACTGTTGCCAGATCCGACGAGGTCCAAACCAAATCTCTGATGGACGGGGTGTGGACCATTGATCTGTCAGCTGTACATTGTGTCATATAATTGTGTGTTAAGTTTATCCTTTTATATTGTTCAGCCCTACATTTAGGTATTTCGAATGTTTCACTTGTCAGCCAGTTCAAAGATTGTTTCTGAACCAATTGAATCAGAGCTAGATTCGAAGCACTTCAGTATTTGCGTTATGTATGTATATAGTTTATTATTAACCCTTCTTTTGATTAACCGTAGTTATATGGTTACTTTAAGTACTTTACATTTAGGGGCATTTATAATGAAGTTCACTTCCTAGCCAATCCCAGTCAACCTCTGTTCTGGTACAGCCAATCACTGGCCAGTAGGAGTTTTCTTAAACTGGAGAATTTTACATGAGAGTCAGTCACTCCTCATCCTTCATCAACACTAGACCTTTGTGAAACACTGTGGATATTACTACTGCTAGTCGGGTGTCTGCATGTACAGTTGGACACAGGAATTCGAGGAATAGCCCAAGTGAAAGAAGGTCAATTTCTCTCAATATAAAGTTCCTTAGTGCCAAATAGGAGATATCAGGGGCAGAAGTCAGTATTGAGGATGGTAATAAAAAGCAACTACCTGATAATAGACAATGGCTACTCAAATGGGACAAGTATATTTCACCTGGGCTGTAGCACAATTCCTGTGTCCAACTGTACTTGCTGTGTTCCTGCATACTTAAGTATCTTGTGCTGTGTTCCTGCATACTTGAGTATCTTTAGTGATTTATCTTTTCATTGATCAGTATCTTACTTATATGTGCGTACTTCATAATTTATTATACTGTGTCCTTGTACCTAGCTTAGGTTTACTTTAAACAGTATCTTACTATTGCGCATGTACTTACATTATACTGCATCCATATATCTTAGCTTATACCTAGTTCGGTATCTTTAGCAATGTACCCACGACTAGGGTAGTGATTCAAGTGACTCGTGAACAGTAACCATTGGTCTTGCATATTGAGTGTTGTATCTTATGTTTGTTAATTATATTAAGAGTTTTTACCAAACTCTTTACTTATCCTATCATAGGTCAATTATGTCGCTTAAATAATATAATCTATCTGTACTATTTTTGCTTACATACCTGGTTTCTGGGTGAGTTTCCTATCGGTGAACCTAACTTGCCTTATCCAATACCTTTTAATTATGAGTTCTACTATAGGAACCACACTGGTACTGGATATGTAACAATTGTTTTAGACATGATGGTGTGGACAAAAGGATTTCTGCAAAAAACATTGACAATTTCTGTTAGTATGTTTATATATGGTGTGGTTTTAGAGGTAGCCTACATAAAAAAAATGCACTTTAACTTTAATTTGTCAAGCATTTGGCATCACTGTACGGTGAATTTTTTTAACACTCTCTGCCAGCTGATTTTGAGAGAGAGAAAAAAATCTTTTTTGCCACTTTTTCTGTGAGCAAATCGATTTCTGGACTTGGTTGCCTCTTTTGTGAACTTGGAGAGCCTGCGGCCAGGGACAATGTGCTCCTTTGTAGAGTAGCATAATAAGATGGAACGTATGTATAGATTAGATCTTCACTCTCAAATGCTTAGCTGAAAAGGACTTGGTGAATGAAAAGAAGTTGTATAGCCCTTTCATAGATTGCTATTGAAACACTACACTAGAGAAACATAGAATGTGGAAGTTCCTTAAGGATATAATTAGTTGATGGCATTAAATGTGGCTCTTATCAATAAGTTAATATCTATGCCACATTTAATAAAGTGATATGGGATTATTGTATTATAAAAATGGGGTAGGTATTGCGCAAACCCTTCTCAGGTGTGTTGAACTGATTAATGCAAGTTTATTCATTTTATTCAAGCAAAAATCACCAACCATATCCTGCAGAGAAAGAGAGAATTACAGTATACTTTAACTTTTATAATACGAGTGAGAGAGAGTATTTAGTAATGAAGAAAATGTAGTATGCATGTAATTATTTTTAAAATTTAATACAAAATCAGAGGTGAAATTCAAATAATGCTTACCAAAAGCAAAGTACCTATATGCCCGATGTTAGTTGATAGAAAAACAAGAAAACAATTGTGCCAACGAGTCGTGAGTTCTCGGTCAGAACGGCTGAGCAATGTTGCATGCCAAACATACAATCTATTAAGAAGAAATATTCACTTCAGGCTACGAACAACTTTAACTTAGCCTCACCTACTCATATAGTTGTTAAATTTCCATATCAGAGCTCATGACTCGTTGGCACGAGTTTTCCGAATCTTCAACCTAGTCCACATTCCTCTCACAACTACGCAACGCCATGTCACCATTTATGGTGAGTGTTGACGATCCTAACAGTTTTCGAGTACACATACACACACACACACACACATACACACACACTGCTGCCACATCGGAACTTAACATACTGTACAGTCGGTGGCAGAAGTCCTGCCGCCTCATCTGCTTCACTGAGTCATGCAGTGTTCATGGACTCGAGAAATACTCACTCTTTCTGCACCTAATAATCTCTAGTCTATAAACATCGAGTGCCTCGGTGAAGCAAGTGGGGCGACAGGAATTTTACCGCCGACTGTACATATGTGTTTCTTTTCGATTGACTGGAGTTTATCTGTGATTATATTACACATCGTATCAACGTCTTCACTACTTAGCAATTCTGTCCAGATTACTGTGTTTAGTTCTTTTCTAACATTATCAAAATTTGCTCTTTTATAGTTAGGTACTAACTGACTATTTTTACAAATCTTAATGTTACAATTTCTGTTACATTTTATTATTCTGTGATCACTGTTTGCAAGAAGCTCACCGATTTCGCATGAACTGATTAAATCAAGGTTTGTTGCTAGAACAAGGTCAAGGATATTATTGTCTAGGGTTGGGTCTTGTAACAACTGATTTAAATAGAACTTACGAATGGTTTTCATTAGACATTTTCCTTTGTTGTCGCCTGACTGAAGTTTTCAGTTTATTTTTGATAATTAAATGTTTTCTATTTACATTAAGTTTAACGTATATAGGTGTACCGGTTAAAACTACATATAATAATCTACTTATAATACCTACATACTTTCTTAGCTTCACTTACATGAGTGAATCATACATCACATGATGCCTTGAAACTGCTAACATAGACATGAACGTATTGGATACAGGACCACCAGCTTGATGAGAACCACTGACACGTTAGCAGATATTGACGTCAAGGGTCATGACCTACATAGGAGAACATCCTCTTTGCTCCTCCTAACCCTCAGTTAGCTTGAGATAACCATAGCCATAACACGTTATCTTAGCGTATATCTCTCTCTTTAAATGTTAGCTCCAAAGTCTAACTTAACCCTTTTTTGTGACTGTACAAAACACCTAGGGTTATAAATAAAATTGTGTCGACCACAGATAACGCTTGCTCTATCTCCACTATAATTATAGAAACCATATAATTAAATAAAACTCCGAGGAGACTACAGCCTACAACAGACTTTAACCAGTCGCACAGCCACGTAATTATACTACACAACAAAAATCTTGGCTGGGCTGCTCGGCCAGACAGCTTGAGGAACTTCAACACAACAAAAACCTTGAACAACGCCTGAACATAGAATCTTATGCAATGTGTTTATTTTTGTTATGTTTTGCTATTGTAAACAAGTAATATTTAATAAGTAAAAAAAAAACTCCCACCTTTTTTACGTGTCGTAAATTTAGCAATAATTTGATAATTTGGGATGGCTAATTAATGTTTATCATTTAAAATTAACCATGTTTCTGTTATACTATTTATATAGGGATTCTCGATATTTACGTATGCAAGCAGTTCGTCTCTTTTTTCCAATAATGCTCCTTGCATGTGTAAACACGAGGTTTAGTTTTATACGCGCGTGTCTTATCAGTGGAGCCTAACGCGATGTGTTCAGTGAAAAACCTGCTCGAAGTTGCCCTCTGAATCTGGCAACGGATCCGTTTTTGTCTGCCTATCTGTTTCTACCTGCCTATCGTTATCTTCCTGTCCATCTCCTTCCTCAATGTTGGCATTTCTCTCATCGTCTTGAGAGGCTAGGATCTCATCAATACATTTTCCTCCTGTGGTAAGGGGAGTGGAGCAGTCTCTGGTAATTGGCGGCGAGCACTTTCCAATCCGACAGTGTGCTTAACATATTTAGAGAATATTAGATATTATAGACAATATGAGATACTCTTTTGATGACAAAAGAGAATGCTAGTTGTATCATTTGATATGTTTGTTTAAATAAGTAGTCATATTTAGCCTGTGTTATTAATCTGCTACAACTGTGTTTATCAAAATTACAAGAGAAACTAGCAAATCTTGCACTATACAGAATAGAATTATAATGAATTACTATAAATGCATTTTACTTATTATACACATATGGAGTATCATCAGAATAGCAAAAGGAATGAACCAACATGCTTGAAGAGCCATATGTTCTAGGGAAGGAGGGGTTGTTCGATTCCCTGCTCTTCCTTGACCATGGCTTCAGCCAAGAGGGGGATACAGATTGCTGCTCGCGACTGTACATTCGTGGTGTATACGATGGCTCTCTAGTGTGTCTATAGGGTCATCATATCGGTACCACCACGAATATTCATGCATATTTGCATTATTTTTCTGGGTGTGGTCATTTCTTTAGGGTTATGATACACTCCTGGGCCCCACACAGTGCAGCAGCGAGGGGAATGACGTCTGTGTCACCACTCCTGACGAAGAACACGACGCCTCGCCATCATTGATCGTCGTGTTGGTGGAGCAGGTGTGTGTATGTTGGCATTCAGCGTGCATGAAGAAGGACCTTGCAAGCTATAAAGGACTAGTGGGAGATACTGGTTCGTCGTCACTCTCCCAGCTCCCATATTTCCGTCTTCTCTTGGAGGAGGATATCTTCACCCCCCAGCATGTGGTATCCTTGTTAAATGTTTTATTGACTCTGCTGGGACGTTTATTGTTTTAGTTGGTGTTAATATTGATGGTGATGTTGGTATTGGTGGTGGTGTTGTTGGGATTGGCAGTGGTGTTGTTGGTATTAGCAGTGGTGGTGGTGGTGTTGGTATTGGTTGTGGTGTTGTTGGTATTAGCGGTGGTGTTGGTGTTGTTGTTATTGGTGGTGCTGGTATTGGTCGGAGTGGTGCTGGTGTCTTCTGGATGGATGGTCACACATTTGGAGCTCTGTGATGACGTGAAAATGAAGCTCACTTGTTGCTGGTGTCTGCCTTTAAGAGTAAGGTAGCGAGTGTAGAAATGGTTTTGTGGCACCGTACGTCATAAGCTGGTGACAGGCATTGTGACGTGGTAGGGTGAGGTGTGCAGCTGGTGTGTCCCGTGTGGGTACTGGTGTGTTGGGTTGTGGCGGAAGGTCTGGAGGTGCCCGTCAGGAAGGGGCTTGTCACTGGAAGATCTGCTACGAGCCTGTAAACACGTCAGAGGTAAATGGACACATTAATTTTAATGTAGTATAGTTATACTAAAAAACATTTTCCTTAACTCCGTGATAAAATACAGCTTTTCTAGTGAAATTGCTTATTTATTTATTTTCATCGACAAATATGACAATCCAAGCGAATTACAACACGAAAATAAACATTTAGATGGTTTGTCTCAACTACTATACGTTTCAGCGCCAGACAGACGCTGATTTTCGTGAATATCTCCTAAACAAATGTTTGTATAAGTATAATATTTCAGCACACTACCTTTAATATCCGGGCGTAATTTATGGCTGACATACCATATTCCTATATGCGTTATGCGAGGAGTTTACTTGTGAAAAATAACACAAAGCTGGCCAGTCATATTGACACATTCGAAGGAAAGTGTGGGGTAGGGAAGGAAGGAGTGGTGTGAGGGTTGTTCGGGGTGTTGGTGGAGGGGTCACACGAGTACCCAACACTCATCCGATTCTCTATAACGCCTTAGATATGACGACTGGATTAGGCTTAATATCACTCGGTAAACTCCTAACATAACACATATGGTAATATGGTATGTCAGCCATAAATTAGGCCCGGGTGTTAAAGATATTGTGCTGAAATATTATATTGATACAATGATTCGTTTAGGAGATATTGACAAAAAATAGCGTCTGACCTGCGTTGAAACGTATAGAAGTATCGATCACAGAGTGCGGTTGGCTTGGTGAAATGTGCATCACCGTCTTTGTTTACTCGTAGTAAACGAATAAACAAAACTCACTCCTGCTATAGTATAAGAATGCTTATAAATAAACACAGTGGTACCGGTACCACTTTTTGCCAAACTCATTGGATGCTGTGAGCTTCGCTAGTGGAGTCATATGTAAGTACTGTCTCACCTAAAAGTATCGGTCCACTTGGTCACGATGTTTCTGGAAGTGAACTTTAAGCCACATGTGCAGCATTATCGTTTGGGTAATCGTGACTGTGAGTTGCCACCATTCTTTCAACATCACACATATAATACTGTTACAGTCGAAGTGATGTTTGTTACATAAAGATGTAAAAATGAATGAAATTTGATCTTATATACATAACCAATATGTCATATGGAATCACTCAGAGAAATGCATCTTATATAACATGACACGACAGAGGAATGGCTAATATGGCTTGACAAATAGGGATTGATTAATTTCGTGAAACAAGTCTCAGCCGATTCGCTTTTTATGAGATAAGCTGATAAGTGTTCACGGTGATGGCATCTGAACTGCAGACGCTCCAACAAAATGCAGGCGTCACAGTAAAGTATCCCAATATTTCGATATAGTGCCATATTGTATCGATGTGAAAGTGGTCCGATAATATTTAGTGAGAGTGTACACAATGTCATATCTTCGACTATATTAATATTATAAACACTGAAATGTAAGTGAAAAGTATATCGATGCTCATATTACTTAAATGGGAAGTGGTGCATTTTCGCCAGAATATTATAGAAAACACTATAGAAAGAATAACTAAAAGCCAAGCGAAAACCACTTGAAGAGAACCCTTTGCTGACAATAATATAAAGCGGCTCTATCACTATACTTTCCCGTTGTTTCATATCCTTCAGTTTTTCTTACCATCTGCATTGTGAATTAGTGCCTGATTATCTTTGTAGCCTGACGCAGGGATTTCATTCTCTCTCTCTCTCTCTCTCTCTCTCTCTCTCTCTCTCTCTCTCTCTCTCTCTCTCATATCATAGCAGATCGAGGTAGGTGTAAAGTCATGGTCTAATGTACTGCAACCTGGTGAATAAAAGCGAGCTATTTGAGTTAATTTTATGAACCAAAATTGCACACCAACAGCTATAGTTTCGGATCATTTTTCGAAGCCATCTCATTGGAAGATGTTGCAGTACATTAAACCATGACTTTACGATCAGGGTTTAATGTCCTATTGTCGCATCTCATGTAAGATTGGAAAACTTTTACATCCACACACCTATTTAGTGAACGTGGGTGTGTCTACGTGTGTGTGTGTTACTGCATGTGTGGGGCCCCCTTCACACGTATCAACATTTTGCCTTTCGCTTTCCACGACATGACGCCATGCATTAACAGAAATTTTGTGGTTGTGTGGACGGCGTTTGTCAGGAGTTACACGACACGACTGTGAGCCATTCCTACACAACAGTTGGTTCTATTCATTCACTCAGAATCAATGGCTGTATCTGTTCTATCTGTTTTCCTGCCGATATTAGAACTTCTTGACCTTTTTCTCCTTTACTTTACCTGTCTCTTCTACCAAGAATCTTCCTTTCCTCCAAACCACTGCCAAACCTCTCCTACCTCGCACCTTCTCTTGCCTTACATAACATTATAAATTTATTTTCCTCTTACTATCAATCCCCTTCTTCCTCTAGCGCCTAATGACCTCCTCTTACTCAAACACTCTCTTTCCTTTCCATCTTTCCATGTTGTAATCCCTGTATTACTTACAAGCAGCGATATTCGACGTTGTTCGGGTGAAGATCTTACATGTGGTTTTGTCAATAAATTTCCTCTATTTAATCTTATGTGAACTTATTAGGAGGGTTGGAGGAGTCCATTATCCGGTGTGGTTGCTGGTCCCCCAGAGAAACCATGCCAGCTTTAAAATCACAAAAGTTATCCATGACGCAACTACAGCAGAAGGTGGCATTGTAACAACCACGATTAAATAGCAAGGCCCGAGTGGCGAATTGGTCTGCAGGGGTACTTGGATCGAACTCCCCACAATCCCCCATTAGTCATTAAAAATAAAAAAATGTAGGCCGAGGGAGCTTCCCAGGCTTCACCGATCTATATATATATATATATATATATATATATATATATATATATATATATATATATATATATATATATATATATATATATATATATATATATATATATATATATATATATATATATATATATATATATAATGAGGAGCTGGGGAATTTTAAAGGTCCCTCGCGGGGGCGGGACAAATGCAGTCTAAGATGTGTATGCGCACCACAGAGCATGGGAAATAGAGAATGGGACCAGAGCTTGGATCACTACACTGTACTGCTGCATCAAAATGGATGTTGGTGAGTAGCGCCCGTAGCCGGCGAGTCAAAACGAAATCATCATACGAAGCTGTACTCAATATACTTGAGAAGACGTTTGGTAATCCATCTTTAGTTGCAGCTGCTTTTCACAAAAAACTAGAGAATTGGCCTAAGAGAACGTGATGGAAGGGCACTTCAGAGATATTCTGATTTTTTTTAGCACAAATGCGTGTTGCCAAAAGATCTTACAAATCATTAGAAATCTTGAGTGATGAATTAAAAAAAAAAATCTTTAATAAGTTACCAGCTTGGTTAGTGAATCAGTGCCCCCCTAACGGGAACCTCCTTGACGTGGTGGGTGGGCTTTCGTGTCTCTGAGACCTGGTTAGCTAGACTAGAGACAGTAGAGAGGGCTCCAGGACTTCCCACACAGACTAAATGGTTTCCATCTTTCATTTCCTCACTGTCCCTCTTTTCTTTTTATTTCCTTCCTGCTTGCTGTCACACCTCTTTATCACCTTTTTCTGGCGCTATAGGACCTCGATGTTGCGGCGCCTAATATCCATCCATCCATCAATAAATTAGTGAATCAGTGGATTGAAGTTGTGAAATCAGAAGACGGTGTTTACCCCATTTTTTATACGTTTTCTCAGTTTATAAAAGACAAAGCCAGAATTGAAAATCATGCTTTGTGGTCTGCTTGCTCATCTTGGACCCATACCTATACTGTGAACAGGTTGCATTCATCAAAGTCAGACTCACGTGTTCAAGTACAAGCTCAGGCACATGTAGCTCAGTCACAACCACATGAAAGGCAAAATGAGGAATTACAAGACTTAGAACGATAGTACAAAAGAGTTGCCCAGTTTGTGATGACAGACATAGAATATTACATTATAATGTTCTGTTTTTAGCAGCATAAGTTTGGTTGATAGAAGGTCTTCCATTCGTGACAGGAATCTGTTGTTTGGCTGTCTGACAGTTGGCCATCATAGTAAGGAATGTAGAAATAGGCATGTTTGTGCAATTTATTTAAAAAGACACCAAACTTTTCTTCATAACTTCAGTTTGCAATATATGAAATACATTATGTTATTTTTGTCTACAAATTCAAGCATGGCAGGACTAATTATTACCCTGATAAAGTCATCCGAGATTAATGTGTAGGCCAAACGTACAAACGCCAGTATGAGTGAACCAATCACCAGTGTCGAAGTGACCAGTGTCTGAGAAACAGAGATGGTTTCATGTACTCAGTACCCACAATGTATCAGTCACTCTCCCCAACCCAACCCTTCTTGCCATCTCACTCGGTGGTTCGAATCATGATCACACGTGGTTCGGGATTCAAATTTCTGAGTGATAAACGCGGATGTGGTGCCAACCGTACCTCTTAGAGCCTCGAATCTAAGGAAGAGACCCGTTTGAAAAATCTCACGCTTTGGAAAGAATTTTGGCGATGGAGTGTCAGCCGATTCATGCAATATCAGTTAGTTGTTTTGGTGCGATGATCACACCTGGGGCTGTATTAAAGAAAATTCATGGTGGTGACGATGGTATGGTACGATGGTTCCATAGACACATTACAGAACTATCGTACCAGTAACAAGCTATCGTCAACGCCATGGACATACGACCCCTTCGACACATGCACACTGAATGGCATGACACTAGAGTCAATAGTGTCGCTTTTTGACTTGTGAATGGAAAAACTCATGTGTAAACAAACGGGGAGGCAAGGCATTCATGCAGCATCCTTTATCACACACACACACACACACACACACACCTATTACTAAATCATAACAAATATAACAACTCACTCACACACACCTGTCACTGAATCTCAACAAAATCAACAATATCCCACCTTGAAGTGTAGTTTTGGAGGGCGAGGACCGTAGCCACTATCATAGAGACCTCCAGCATCAGGAAAGGCCGAGGCCGAGGCGGACCTTCTCGTTCGACTGCGGAGAGTGACTCTGAGATGCCAGTAGTAGCACAGTGTTCGCTTTACCTGGGGTGAGGGGACACAACATTAATAAAAATTATATGGAAAATAGGGTCGTATTTCTAACACAGTGTTCGTTTTACTTGGCGTGTGAGGATACTTGGAATGATAGGGAAGATGGGATCGTATTCTTAGCACAGTGTTTATTTTATCTGACGAGAAGGGGTACCAAGAATAATAGGGTCGAATTTCTTGTTAGCTTGTAGCACATTGTCATTTATATCTGGCATAAGGGGATACCAGAAATGGTAGGAATGATACATTTTATTTCTAGTCTGACCTGAGCAGTGTTTGTTTTACCTGGAGTGGGGATACGAAGAATGATAGAGGAGTTCGGCAGAGAAGTGTCCTTTGTCTTCTTCGAGAGCAGTACATATACCAAGGAGAAATTGTGGTAGGGAAGACATCCACTGATTACATTGTGGTGATGCTACTGTAACTGATGTCTTGTGTTGGTGGTGGAAATGTTCGACGGGGCCGTTTGACTGTGGGTGGTAGATCATGCTTCGTAACCGCAGGATGACGAGGAGGAACATAACCTTGTTCCAGAGTGTAGACTTGAATTTAGCTACCTTGGTCAGAGGTGAGGGTGAGAGGAGTGACATGGGGAGATGAATGCCTTTGCCATGGTGTAGATGTTGATGTCAGTGAGGGGCACTGTTTCCGACCATTGGCTGAATCGGTCTACTCATGTTAGTAGGTAGCGATATTCGTTGGAATGTGGTAGAGGGCCAACAAGGTCGACGTGGGCGTGTTTGAAGCGTGAGGAAGGTGGTGGGAATTGTGCAAGTGTGGAGACGGTGTGATAGGTTATCTTGGATGCTTGATACCGTTGACACATGCAGGCCCACTGACGAACACCTTTGTTGATGCCGGTCCCGATGAAGAGGAACAACATTAGTTTCTGGGATGCACGTGTTCCTGGGTAGGAGAAGTTGTGGAGTTTGCAGAAGAGTGGGTACCTGTGCTAAGGTGGCAGGTACGGACTGATGGTTCCTGTAGAGGTGTCGGCATAGAGGGTGATGTCAGTGCTGGAAAACTCAACTTTCTTTATCTGGATACTCGTGTTGGTGAGAAGTTGGGTGAGCTCAAAATCATCGGACGGATTGGTCAGCAGTGATGATGACGTAGTCGATGAGGGTAGAAAAGGTTGAGCTGATGAATGGAATCTGAGAATGCATCTATAGGAGTATTATTTAATCCCTTGATGTATTTAATGGCAGTGATGAACTGTGAGATGTAAAATATCTGATAGAGTTATCTGTGTGTGTATTAATCCTTGTTGTGATTGAAAATGGTGATGAGAGGTTTGTGGTTTGTGTGGAATGGTCTGTGTGGAATGGTGTGCCTTCTATGAAGTATTGGAAGTATTTGACTTGTATATGGCAAGTAGTTCTCAGTCGAAATCACAGTATTCTACTTGGCTGCGTTGAGTTTCTTAGAGAAGAATGCGTTAGGTTTCCAAGCGTCGTCTAAACATGATTAAAGTACTACACTGATACATGTATCAGAGGCGTCGGTGGTAATGGCTATGGTAGCATCAGGTGAGGGGAAGGAGAGAGATGTAATTTCCCAGAGAGATTTCTTGGTGTTGAGAAAAGTTTGTGTTGTGCCCGATGTCAAGGAAAGGGTCACTGACTGTCCTCATTTACATGACTGCAGAATTGATGCCTATAATGGAACTATATACAGGGAACTACACAAAGCTGTATAGAGATTATATGAAAGTAGCGTACTGTTTGTGGTAATATTCCTGTTGCCTCACATAGACCCTTCTTGAACCAACACAGTATTATAATAATTAAGGGGAAAATTACTTAACTTCTATGTATTTGTAATTTACTAGCCTGTGGAGATTATAATTATTTCATATACTCATGTACTATAAGACGTGGTAGATGTGACGACAGGACTCTTCCTCCCGAATATACATGTGTTGAGTAACTTAATTGGTATTCAGAGTTGAAGAGTTACACAGGAATAAATTATATTATACAGTGACTTTTGTTTGGCTAATAATGTCCTACTATTCTCTCTCTCTCTCTCTCTCTCTCTCTCTCTCTCTCTCTCTCTCTCTCTCTCTCTCTCTCTCTCTCTCTCTCTCTCTCTCTCTCTCTCTCTCTCTCTCTCTCTCTCTCTCTCTCTCTCTCTCTCTCTCTCTCTCTCTCTCTCTCTCTCTCTCTCTCTCTCTCTCTCTCTCTCTCTCTCTCTCTCTCTCTCTCTCTCTCTCTCTCTCTCTCTCTCTCTCTCTCTCTCTCTCTCTCTCTCTCTCTCTCTCTCTCTCTCTCTCTCGTTCATTTCATTCCCCCTCCTCTCCCTCCTTTTATTTCTCTCTCATCACAAACAACCATTACAGTATATAACTGTATATACTTACGTCGCCATTAAAGAAACAGTATATGCAGGCCACGACCAATCCCTGGAAGGAGGTGAGTAGGTTTGTACCGTAAGACCAGACTCCGAACTCAAAAGCGGACCTCTCTAAGGGACTGGGTATCATGGTGATGGCGTTAGTGATGCCCAACAGCGGCAGGAGGAAGAGGGCATTGCGTACGGACCGTCGAAGGGGCCTGGGAGTGAAGGGAGAAAAAGTGAAGGAAATATTGCCTACTGACCGATGAAGGGGCCTGGGAGAGTGACAGATTGTGAAGGGAGAGTTCCTATGCCTGGGAGAGTGAGAGAGAGTAAAGGCAGCGTTGTGTACACTGACCAAATGAGTGGCCTTGGAGTGTGAGATTGATTGATTGAGGATGGAAGAAGAGCGTCTAGGCCTGGAAGATCCTTTAGGTACGAAAGGACGAGGGAAATAGTGATAGGGGGGTGGGACAGCAAGCATGAGGAAATAAAAGGAAAGCAGGGACAGTCAAGTGATAGAAAGGTGGGACAGAAAGCACGAAGGAAATAATAGTGAAGGAGAGACAGGCAGAAAGTGATAGAGAGATGGGGAGATGAGAAAGATTGACTGACTGAGTAAAACCCACCGGCCCAGAGTGTTCACGACGTGGGTATAAAATACAGTGAATATCCGGTAACAAATTGGATTTTATTATGTTTTTTCTTGGCTTACCTGATCTGCTGAGCCTCGCTGGTACTGGCCTCACGAAGTTTACTGAGCAGGATCCGCATGATGTTGAGCAGGAAAAGGAGGTTGGCCTGTTGATGTGTGTAATAGATTACAATAGTGTACAGTCGTTACTCGTGTTCCACTGATGTTATGTATGTGTATTATGGGTGTGTATTACTATGAATCTGTGTAAAGTATACCCTCATAATACACTGGGTAGACGGGTGTGTAATGTAAAGCTCGGGATAGATCAAACGACAACACTCCATTCACCAGTGACTTGGTTTGGACCTCAGCGGATCTGGTAACAGTTGCGGGTGGAGGGAGGGAGGGATGTGGGTGGGTGAGGAGGGGTGAAGAAATAGCAATCATACTGTGGATGGTGGGAGTGGGGAAAACGAGTGATGGGGTAGATGAGACGAGAGTGTTAGAAGGTATGAATGCGACGGAATATATTAGGATACACCATTGATATGGTGTCGAATCGGTAATAGTTTACAGAATTCCATCATAAATTAGATGGATTTAAGGAGAGTGAAGATATATGGTGAAGAGAAAGAGGGTAAGACAAATGAGGGTGAGTAGTTAAAAAAAGATTACAAACAATTTCTTTATTAGAATATCTGCTGCATTACATTGTATTTTATTTATCAAATAAAGGTAATGTCTATTGTTCACCCCTGTAGTGGGATACTGTTTATTATGCTTTAGATATTAGGCAAGAAATAAAGGATTTTGGTGACCTTTCGGACCAGAACCAATCCCTTTTATGTCTTTGGCTATCCCTGTATTCCATTTATTCCTCATGCTTGTAGTCCCCCTTCTTTATCACCTTCTCTCGAGTAAATTCCGCTTAGGCCCAAACCAAGTCACTGATGGATGGGGTGTTATCGTTTGATCTGTACAAAAAGAGTTTATTGTACATAGATTCATTATAAACAGTACAATACAATACATACCTATAACACGCGGTGGAAAGCAAAGCATTACTGTAATGTATTATATCAATAATACTACAGTAATTCCTTCAACCTGTTCTAATAACCATTCTACTTTTGGTTCATACTGCTGTTACTTCTAAACTTTTCAAATAATACCCTAATGTTTTCACGTTTTCATATGATGTTATTATACTCACCCCTATGACAGTAAACCTGGGCGCTTCGAGTATCCAGTAGTAAGGAGTGAAGGAATATCCCCACCAACAGTCGACATTCTTCCATACCACCATCACCACCACCCAACACCCCGTCATTACCACCGGAATACCTGTGTGTATGTCTTTATACTGTTATTATTCTTATTGTTATATATGATGTTATTATCATTATTATTTGTGGTGTTATTATCATCATTGTTTGTGGTGCTATTTATACTGTTATTATAATTAATGTTATATACTGTTATCATCATTAATGTTATATACTGTTATCATCATTACTGTTAGTAGTATTATATATACTGGAACTATCATTAATGTTATATTATACTGTTATTATGATTACTATGATATACTGCAACTATCATTACTGTTATATACTGTTATTATTATAACTGTTTGCGGTGTTTTGTATACTGTTGTTGCAATTCAACCACTGGAAAAAGGAAACAGGAACAGTGAGTAGTTTCGTTTCTGTTTCCTTTCTCCAGTGGTTGGATTGCATCTATTTGCTTCATGGTGTATTTGAAGTTACTGCATACTGTTGTTGTTGTTATTATCATCACTGTTTGTGGTGTTATAAATACTGTTATTACCATCACTGTTTGTGGTGTTATAAATACTATTATCACCATCACTGTTTGTGGTGCTATAAATACTGTTATCACCATCACTGTATGTGGTGTTATAAATACTGTTATCACCATCACTGTTTGTGGTGTTATAAATACTGTTATCACCATCACTGTTTGTGGTGTTATAAATACTATTATCACCATCACTGTTTGTGGTGTTATAAATACTGTTATCACCATCACTGTTTGTGGTGTTATAAATACTGTTATCACCATCACTGTTTGTGGTGTTATAAATACTGTTATCACCATCACTGTTTGTGGTGTTATAAATACTGTTATCACCATCACTGTTTGTGGTATTATATACAGTATACTGTTGTTGTTGTTGTTATTGAAGTTCCTCAAGACAGAGCAACCCCGTATTTATATTGTTATTATCATCATTGTTTGTGGTGTTATATATATTGTTATTGTCATCATTATTATAATACTGTTATTATTATCACGGTTTTTGTGTTATATTGTTATCATTACCAAGTTATCATTATCAATATAGTATGTTTATTTTGGTGTGTTGTGTTCAATTCGTTGATATGACACCTGTGCAGCTACTGTTTGTATTAAGGGAGTGCAATCATTTTCGTTCAATGGAGAGCCTTG